>PVJL010003211.1:50214-165351 GCA_004026885.1 Lyroderma lyra
AAAAAAAAAAAACAACCCAAAAAACAAACAAACAAACAAAATCACATCTCTAGTTGTGCTAAATTACAATGTTAAGAAGTAGTTTAAAACAGAAAAATCATCAAAGTGGCCCCAGGGAAATAAAAAAAAGAAAAAAAAAAGCACAGCAAAGGTTATTAGCAGGTAGGACCAGAGTAGCTATGAACAAATGTACACAAAGGAATTCCCAACAAATATTTCCTTTGCTGAAAAGGTTCATTTGCAAAAAAATAAATGGTCTGAAAGTAACTGCTTTAACACACTATACACTGAGATGCCAGGCAGTGTGACAGGCAGTTAATCCACATAACAAGCTTATGAGGCAGATATCGTTATCCTTCCTTTACAAAAGTGTTAATAGATTTATGGAGATTAAATAATTTGTCCATGATGGTGTGGGTCATTAGTAATAGAATTTCTATCTGAAATTCAAGGCCTATACTTTCCCTTTCAAATACAGATACAATGATTCCTTATACACTGCCAAAATATTTAATATTCTTTCCAAATTATTTTTTTCATTTACTGAGTACCTACTATGTGCTTACCTGAGACTACAGTGGTAAATAAAACAACAAGGTCCTTCTTGGACCACATTCTAAGGCAGCTTTTCTCAACCAAGGATCCTCATTTGAACCACAGAATACAGAAAATAATTTGACTAACTCAATCTTCCCAAGGATAGTACATAACTAAAACCATTCTAGATGCATGCAAGTTCAGACAACAGATTCCTTAGATACAGGCAAGTATAGACAAGATTCCTTAGCATTAGGGCTTAATTCTCTCCCTAAATGCAAGTTAAGAAAGGATGCTCTAAAGGAAAAGAAACACAAAATAATTCATTAAAGTGAAAAGGGTGTTTTAATACTCATAGTAAAATATAATTTGGGGAAATCAGCATAGCTTACACTAACTTAAAATTCAAAAATATGTAATTCACACATACATTCATGAACGGTAAAAGTATGATAAAGTGAGGCAAGAACCATGTTCCCTGGGGTGAAATCCTGATTCCATGAGTTACTATCAGCATTACCTTGGGTCTAAGCTTCAATTTTGTCATCTGTAAAATGGGGACAAAAAAAGAAAAATAGCTACCTTTTCAGTTTGAGTGAGGATTAAATGAGATACTGAATGTAAAGAATACAGAATAGCCCAGTACCAATCAAGAACTTAGCTGCTTATGATTATTATTATAATTCATGTACTTATGTTCAAAGCACTATGCTAGGCACTGGGGAAAAAAATGAGTTTAAGATGGGAACTATACCTCTAAAGAATTTCTAATGCATGCAAACAGCCATGATCCAAACAGAAAGTATCACAGAGAGGCATAAAAACATCAAAAATGAGAATCATACCCAATTTTCGAAGAATTCTTTTGCATTCATCCCTGCTGAGATCCAAAAGGGTTGGCCACACAACAGGCATTGCTGCTTATTTTTGGTAGCCCCAAAGAGCTTGTCTTCCCTACAAAACAAAAACTCAAAATTACAAAAGTACATTCAAAAGGTCCCTCACCTGGAGATCTACTTACTAAGATTTAAAACCAATAAGAATATCTCACAATCGTATTTAACCACCACTTTCCAACTTCTCACAAACGAAGAGCAGAACAACCATTTGGGAGCTTATTATTCCAGCCTATGGCAGTGGAAAAAGCACAGTCTTGAGAGTCACACACCTCTAGTTTCTAGGTCCAGCTTTCAGCTTATTAGCTGTGTGATTCTGGGGAAATTGGCTTATCTAGCATATGTTTTACACACATCTGTAAAACATAGGTAATTACCACCGAATTTGTAATGAGGATTAAAGAACAGTGTATGTGAAGTTTTTATAGTGGCTGGCACATTATTTAATAAACAGGTGGTATTTAGCTGTGTAAGCTTAGGCAAGTTATGTGATGATAGGTGGGTTAATGGAACTTAATAAAGAACTTTCTCAAGACTTAACAATGAATGATGAATTTACACTCTGTAGTCATTGACCAAAAGTTTAGATGTCAGGAAGATATTGGTAATGGTAATTCCCTGATCTAGAGAATAAAAAGACAACAGCCTTGGGCGTTTGCACAATACCTGCTTAGCACACAGCAGATCCGCTGTAAATATTTGCTAAATAGCTAAATGATTTAGAAGAGTAAAATGAATAAATGAGTGAATAAATGAACGAACGAATGAATGAGCGATCTCACTGTCTACCAGTGAGGCACAGAGCCGTAATAACACTTATACCCCATTCCAGGCCCTGGGGCTGCTAACTCCCAAATCCACGCCTGGAGTTGAGCCGCCCTCCTACTTCCCATAGTCCTCTCAGTTAAGAACCAACCCGGAGCAAGGAGAACTGGACTGAGCGCCCCAGCCCGCAGGATGACATAAAGAAAAGGGGAGGGGAGGAGGAAGAGGGGGCAGAGCCAAAGGAATCCGCTCCCTCCACAAGCTAGTCCCCGCCTCCCAACAGGATCTTGAAGGCGGCCGGCGACCGCCCGAATCAAGGACCACGTCACGGCATCCCGAAGAGTATCCACCAGCGGACCCTACAGCGGGGCCACAGCGCACTAGAAAACATGGGCAGCAGTTACCGAAGCCCGATCCAGCAAAGGGGATCCGTATAATTCTTGCCCCACTCATGTGTCAAGAAGGCAAGCCCGCCCCGCCCCCTCCCCAAACACGCACTCTTGCAGCACCACAACAAGAGCAGCCATCCCACCCTCCTCATCGTTGCCTCTCGGCGCCAACCCCAATGTCAAGCCCACGACACAAGCCCTTCGGAGTAGCCGGAGTCAGGGGCCCCGGCCAGCATCAGTGCCTCGCTCCCTCCTCTGAGAAGAGGACAACGGAGAGAGAGAGAAGGCGCGCAGACAGCCAGTCAGATGACTGAGACTCACCGGGAGGCTCCCAGAACTGGACCCCCGGGATCCCATCACGAGGCCTGCCAGAGTCACCCTCAGCCCACCTCGGGAGCCCAACGATCCCGTTAGGAGACAACGGAGGATGGGGCTGGGCGCCCCAAGCCGGGCTCCAAATGCTTGGCCCGGCGCTCCTGCAGCCTGGCTAATCTGCCAGCTCATCCCAGCACCCTGTCTGAGAGTCACCCACCTGCCCGGCCTTTCGTGGATCATCTAAAAGCCTCCTTAGCCAAGACTAGGGAACACCAGGAATTGGGTTTGTTTGCAGTGCCTCAGAAGGAGCAAGATGGCGACAGGTTTCAGGGCGCAGGCGCAGCGCCGCGCTGCCAGTCGGGAGGTGTAGTTCACCTTTCCCGCCTTTCGGAGAACGGACTTCAGTAGGCCTCCATCCCTGTCCCTCTTTTCCTCCGTGTTTTGAAAGAAAACGGGAGACATGGCGGGGGGTGCTGGGATTTATGGTTCGAACCCAAACTCTCTCTTCTCTCACTCTTGGTCGGCTGTCGCACACGCAAAGAAGACTGGGATTGTAGTTTCTTTGGCTTCTGCTCCATACCCTCCTTTCTGGCTTCGCGCGCCTTGCCTCCAGCTGCCTTTTCCCGGCCAATCGGCTGTGCCCTCTGGTACGTGTGGCGTCACACGTACCAGCTAAAATGGCGTCGGTAGGTGGAGATGAAACTTCTCCGCGATTTTTATTCCAGGCTAGGTTGGGGATGGTTGGAAAGCAGCTTCGTCCCTTGAGCGACATGGAGGATTAGGATCGTATTCCCCAGAGTCATGGGAACAGTTATCAGCGGTTTGGAACGCCCCCCTCCCCGCCCCAGAAGCAACTCGAGGAGAAAGAGCGTGCGCAACGAGAACCGACGTAGTGGACATCGCAGTCACCTGTACCGAATCTGGGGGTTGCAGGGTTGCAGAGAAGGGGGATCCGAGCGTCCCCGACTTGGTTTCTCCACGAATGAAAAGGGAGTAATAGTGATATCTCGTGCTATTTCAGAGGCAAGAAGGAGAAGGGATTTATTTGAGGCCTAATGAAGTGGTAGGTTCACCCTTCAGCCTTTGTTCTTAATCACAGGACAATTGTGTGAAGGTATTGTTGCCGCTGTTTTACAGATGAGAAACGGGGCCAGGTATATTATTATTCGCGGCCGTAAAATTGAAGTCATTGCTTGGTATTGAAGGTTCAGTCAAATTTTGTGATTGCCCTCCTTAAATTTTGTATTTTTGCCAACACCAGAGCTAGTAAAAATGCTTAAGTCAAAAGTGATTTTTAATATGCTTTCTGATGTTAACCAAGTTGTCTTGAATAAAATGGGGTTAATATTAACTTTATAGGGATGTTGTGATACACAGCGTAGGAAAAGTTACTTGTAAATTGTGGACCACTTTATCAACGTGTAAATCTGTTCATGTTCTTGAATGTAGCTGTAGGTTAGGAAGAGAAAAATAAATAACAGCATATAAGTTTCCTACTATTTGCCCATTAGCTAAAAATACTACCTTAGATCCACGAAAATTGTTATTGTAAAAATCCAAGCCTGCCCCTTCAGAAAGTCATGAAGTGGGACAAGTAATCTCCAGGCTCTTCCTCCATTCTCTTTTCGATTTTCCAATGGATTCTCTTCCGTCTATTTCCAATTAAAATGAGGTCCCACCTGTTTTTCAAGCCAATTACTTAACTCTTGGAAAAGCGGTAAATGAAACTTTAATAAAAGATTTTGTAGTTTAACATACATTCTTTGATTTGAGCCTCACAGCATCTCAGAGAAAAAAACACATATTCAAGGACTTAACCCAATTTCACAAAGCTAGAAATTGGAGGGAGCTGGGCTTTATAACCCCACGTGTTCTGACTGACAAGTAATGGAGTAAAAATGGAAAGACAAACTGCTTATAAAACCAACCCTGACCATAATAAATAGCATAGGAGTCAAGAATTATTATAGCTTATCCTTGTGCTTCTTAGGTGCCAGTATTCTATGCATTTCACATTAATTCATTTAGTCATTAAAACAACTTTATGACGTAGAAACTATTATCTAACTACAAATGAGAAAATTGGGACACAGGAAAGAGTTAAATAGCTTGCTGAAGTCACACATAAGTGAATGGTATGTAAAAGCCCAGATTTAAACCTAAGCAGCTTGGCTTCAAAGTCTACTCTAGACCAATGGTTCTCAAACTTTAATGTTCAATAGGAACTGTTTGAGAATCTTGTCAAAAAGCAAATTTAGATTGAATAGGTCTGGATAGGGCCTGAAATTCTGTGTTTCTAACAAGCTTTCAAGTAATGTTGATGCCTTAGCATCAACTACCCCTAATCTACCACAGATCCTCCCTTTCTTCCTAGGCATGTTTGTCTGTTGTAGCCAGGAACTGCCTTCCCCGTCCTGCCTCTGACAGCTTCATATTTCCAGATGTTTCCAACATTAAATTCTCTTCCTTAAGGATCAGACTCAAACTTGACCCTTAAGAAGCTTATCCTGCCTCTACCTTTTTCTCTAGGATGAGACAGGCATGCCCCTCCTTTTCCCTCTAGGATGAGATAGTCATTCCCACCTCTGCATCTACACAACTTAATCTTGTTACAGAACTCAGAACACTGAGTTACGGTCCTTTGAAAATCATCCTGACTAGATAGTGAGCTCTTCAATAGTCGTTTAAAAATCCTACTTACTAAACAATGAGGTCTTTAACGAGAGGGACCGGGTATTTGTACTCTAGTACCTAGCACAAAAGAATAACAGCTAATACTTATCCAGGACCTTTTTTCTATTCCAAATGCTATTACATGAACTTGTTTAATCACAATAGCCTTATGAAATATAGTATTAGTTCCATTTTATGGATGAAGAAACTAAGGCACAGAGAGGTTAAGTTGTTTATCCAAAGTAACAAGTTAGTAAGTAAGTAGCAGAGCCATGATTTCAAGGGAAGGCACTTCGACTTCAGTAAATAAAATGAGAGACACACTTCCAAAGAAGAAAAGCTAAATTGGACATAACTACCTCTAGGCTGGGAAAATGTTTTGGAGCACAATACCTACCTAAAACTTCATTACTCTGTTGACTTAGCAGGTTTTGTAGTGCTGTATTAGAGAAGGTAGATTTCACCATTGTCATGAAAATATCTTAAGTTTCTACGGTGCTATACAGGTAGGCAAATTGAAATGGATGAGACTTCAGAGATTTATTTTCTAAATGAAAAAAAATAATTTCCAAAGAAGTCAAATGAGTTAACCAAAGTCATGATAGGCATTTCATGGCAGTGCTGGGACTGGAAACCAGACTTTTCTTATAAGCTGCTGCTTATTTCTCTGTACCAAACTACCCTTACACTCTTACCTTCGGAAAGTTTTATTACCACAATGTTATAACTAAGGTGTGTACTAAAAATGTGAATAGCAAGATAAAAAAAAAAAATAGATGAAGATGGGTGGCTTTGGGGGACAGAAGGAAAGCGAATGGGATAATGCAATTACACACCCAGGTTCATTGGAGGATCAGAAGTCTACAGCTGCTTCATAAAGGAGGTAATAAATCTGGCAACTATATTCACCCCTTTCCCTCACTGTCCATTAAATTCTGTAGTCTGCTTCCTAAACAGCTGACACCAGTGTTTTGGTGGGCTGGTGAGGAGGCCTCATGACCTATGTGGAATGATTGGAACTTTTCGCCAACTCTTTTTTTCCAAAGGAACCTCACTCTACCCCGTGCCCAGTACTAAATTCAGAGCTCATCATGTCAATCCCCTGCATAAAAGTTTGTATCTCCCAGTTGCCAATAGAATAAAAATATAGCTTTTTTTTTTTACAAGCCAACCCATGCTAATGCAAAGAAACTTCCTTACATACGTAACCTTTTCCTAGAGCACTGCTGTTACCTCTTTATCTTATCTAAAATCACAAACACTTTAATATCTTGAACCAGAAGTAAAGGCTAGCATTCTGCTAATACCACTACAACTTCCAGACCAACTACCCCTGCATTGAGGCCTTCGCCATCAGGCCATGCAAACTTCATTCCACCCTCATTCCATTACACTAAGAAAGAAGGATAGAGGAAGATTTTTAACAGTCTGCAGTCATCAGCTTAGGTTGCCCCATTGTCCACTCTGTACTTACAAGAGAGGTATAAAAACCTTTCCTTAGAACTGTCATTCAAACTTGCACTTCTATGACTGTATCTTGCACTTTGTTCTCTAGAACTGTTCCACCTCTGAAATCAGTAACTAAGGTATTCCACATTCTAAATAAAACTTATTCCGGGTTTCTTACTCCTTTACCCTCACCAAACCTGCTCTTCAACTTCAGTGAAATCTGTAGCTTACAGTCTCAGTTCCAAGTATGTTCCCCTCCTCTGGCTTCACTTTGTTTCCTTTCTACCCTAGACCCCATTATCATTTATTTCAAACTCAGTCTCATCCGCACTTTCAAGTTGATTCAACCCCTTCTGTCCTTCCACATAGACCCTAAAACAGCCCTCAACTTTGGATCAGTGTCTCCCCTACATCTCTTCCCATGTTGATGTATCTATTAGTTCACTATTAGTGCATAATAAATTATCCCAAACTATAGTGGCTTAAAAGAACCATAAAATATTTTTGTTATTTCATACTATTTTTTGCAGTTTCCATGGGAATCAAGTGGCTTAGTTGCATAGTTCTGGCTTGGGATTTCTAAAGAGGTTGCAGTAATGATGCCAGCTGTGGCTGCATTCTGAAGGTTGATGGGCTGGAGGATCAGCTTAAAGGTAGCTCACTCACATGATTGGCAAGTTAGTGAGGTAAGAGGTCACTGTCTGACTATGTGGATCTCTCTATAAAGCTGTCTGAGCTTCTTCACTAGGATGTGGTGGCTGGCTTCCCCCAGAGCTGGTGATCCAAGGGAGCATATAGAAGCTACATTGTTGTAATGTGTGTGTGTGTGTACACAAAGTATCAGGTTTTACAGTTGTGTATAAAAAGCAGTAAATCTAAAACGACTTCATGGATATAAGTTGAAATAATATTGGTTAGCATTTATTGAAGTCCCATTATAAAAAGAATACCTCATGGCCATTATCTTGTTCAACCTTCACAATAGTCCTATAGTAATTAATGTTGCATTTTACAGCTGAGCAAACCAAGGCCTACACAGAAAAATGATTTGTCCAAAGTCAAATATCACCAGAAGACTCTTCCCAAGAGCACACAAATATTATGGAGTTCTGGTTATTTGGTTGCATAATTAACCATTGCTGTGGTTTAAACAATTTATTTTCTTCATGAATCTCCATTTTGGGAGGGCTTAGTGGGGACAGTTCACCTCTACTCCTCTGGGCATTAGCTGGGGCAAATTTAAAGTTAAGATCTGCAATCACCTGAGGGCTCATTCATTCATTTGACCAGCAAATGATGTTGGCTATTGCCTGGAATCTTTGCTGGGATTATCAGTGGGAACATCTATATGTGACATCTCCATGTGGCCTAAGTTTCCTTACAATATGTGGCCAGATTCCAACGGCAAGTGACTGGAGAGAAAGAGACAAGAGGAAACTATATTATTTTTATGATCAAGCTATGGAAATCATAGCATTATTTCTGCCATAATCTTGATTAGAACAGTCAAGCCTGCCCAGGTTCCAGAGGAAGGGAAATAGATTCCATTTCTTGATGGAAGACTGATAGAGTTCTAAAAGAACATGTGGGACCAGAAATATTGCTGTGGCCATTTTTGGAAGACATCATCTGCCACAGTCAATCCTCTGTCCACAATTCCTATCCCTCTCACATGCAAAACACATTCCTTCTTTTCAAACCTGCCCGTAGTCTCTTCCCCTTGTAACACAGCAGGCTTGGTGCTGCTAAGAGGCTATAAGGTTGCTATCATACTGTGAGATTCCATTTGATATAAAGTTCAAAAGCAACAAAAAAACTATAGTGATAGAAGTGTGAATAGTAAATACTTTAGGGGAACAACTACTTGAATGGAGCATGTAGGAACCTACCAGGGTGCTTGTAAGTGTTCTGTATCTTGATCTGGACAGGGATTATATGAATAGATAATGTATAAGTCTATTAAGTTGTACATGTAAGATTGTGTCTTTTATGTAGGTTACACCTCAAAAAAAGTAAAAAGGCATTACAATGGTGGATGCATGTCACTACATGTTTGTCAAAACCCATAGACTGTACAACACCAAGAGTGAATCCTAATGTAAATTATGGACTTTGAGTGATGATGTGTCAGTGGAGGTGCATCAGTTCTAACAAATGTACTGTGCTGGTGTAGGATATTGATAGGTTGTGTGGGGGGGCAGGGGGAGGTACAGAGTACAGGGTATGTATGGGAACTTTCTACTCAATTTTCCTGTGAACCTAAAACTTCTCTAAAAAATAGAGTTTATTAATTAAAAAAAAATAAGTTAAAAGGATTAAAACAAAATCTATACTAGATGGGATAGAGGGGATATATATATGTGTGTGTGTGACAAATGGTAGATGAATAAATAAATGGTTTAAGGAACAATGGAAAATTTTGGTTCACTTTACTTAAAAGTAACTCCTGAGGTATTCTGACTTCAGGCATTATGGAATACAGGGATTCAAACAGGGCCAGTCTTAGTAGTTCTCCATCCCTCAGCTCTGCCTTCCTTGTTGGTTTCATTCTCAGGTTCTGTGTGTTGGCTCTCAGCAGTTTCAGACTTATATCATTCTCCCTGCTTATAGCCTAAGCAAAAAAGAGCATATGCCATCTCTTCCAACAGTCTTATCAAAAGTCTTCTTGCTCTGTTGGCTGTTAACTCCACCTGGGTCACATGCCCACTCCTGAACTGTGGCCAGGGGGAATGTAATGCCCTGATTTGCCAGGCCTGAACCACATGTTGCTCTCTGGGAAAGAGGGAATGGTGTAGGTAAAGTCAGTTATTCCTGAAGCACATGGAGTAGGTATGAGGGTAAGCTTGGTTTCTCTTAGGAAAATTAGTATACTGTTATCAGAGGAAGGTGAAAGAATGCCTCATAGAAAAATCACAGACACTAAAATACAGCAATGTGTGATAAAAGAGTCCTAAAAATGTGCATACCCTTTGACACAGGATTCCCATTAGTAAGAATAATTCAAAATATAAGAAAAGATATTTATAGATTTTAATTTCAATGCTATCAAAAAATTGACAACCTAAATATCTTCCAACAGGAGAGTATTTATATATCCCACACAGTCTGTAGTCATTTAAAATAAGAATTATAAATAATTGACATTAAAGAATATGCTTATGATAAGTGGAAAAAACATATACATGTACATATAAAAAATAATGGAAGAAAATGTGCCAAACAATTTATTACAGTGATAGAACTATGGATGATTTTTTTCCTTTACTCTAATTTCCAGGGTTTTTTTTTTTAGGTATTTGTATTACTGTTATGATTTAATAACATACTTTGTAAAACTTATTAGTATCTAATTAAGACTGCTTCATTCTCATAAGCATGAAATGGAGCCAAATAAAGAAACTGCTACATAAGTTGTCTAATTATTCGGGTCAAGCTAATTGAACCTCAGAGATAATCGGTTGAACCATCCCATTTTACAGAAGAGGTACCTGAGACCCAGAGAGATGAAGTAGCTTGTACATAGGAACCATGGGGGCAGGTCTGATTTTCAGGCCAGAACTGCCCACACTGATTTAACCAATCAATTGAGATTTGGATTTTTGTGAGATTGTTTGATTTCCTTGAAAGAACATCCTCAAGTTCAAGTTGCTATCTAGCCTTCAATTAGTAATTCAGATTAAAGCAGCTATTATCACTTTTATTGGGAAAATGTTTTTAAAAGAATATTAAAACTAATATCATGGCCCTTTAGGTCCTTTCTTTTCACATCCTTGCATGTCTTTCTTTGTAAGCAACTTCATGAATAAATGCAGAGGTAGTCCAGATCTGGTTAAATTGAATGGACCAAAGTAAAACCTCTTTACTTCTTTAGGGTATCAACCTCCTCATTTATTCATTGAATAAGTGTCAGTTCCCATGCCAGGCCCTGGAGATAAAAAGATGAAGAAAGTACAACCACTGTCCTCCTGGAGCTCACAGTTGAGTGGGGAAGTTAGATACAGACAATGCAGATAGCCCTATATACTATAGAACCTGATTAACACAGAATGTTCATAAAGGTGTTTAAGAAGTGTTCTGGCATCAGGGAGAAAGGATTATTTCCATCACAGAAGGCTTCATTGCAGAGGCAGCATTTGGACTGGGCTTTCCTTAAATAGGATTTGACCAGGCAGAGAAATAAGGAGAGGGTATAAGAGAATCATGTCAGAGAAAGTACAAAAAGGGTAAAGGGATAGAAGCATAAAAGGATGCATAGAATGACAAGAAGCAGAATGAGGGATGTTGAACTTTATTGGTCCCCAACTGGGAGTACTCGTCAGAATAATTTGGGGCGCTCTATCAAATTTCAGAAGATTGTGATGTATACTCTTAGCTAAAAACTATAGATGACCACTGAGATCTTGATTATACCCTACAAGTTTCTGGGTTTGTAATTACCACAGTGTCTCTCAAGAAAGCACCAGACCTAATAACACAAGTTATTGCCACTTAATCCACATAGGAGCCCAAATGGCAAAATTACTGTCTGTGCTCTGGAAGGTGATTTGACACTGATTAATGACTTGATCATTAGAAAGCCAAAGGGAATTGCAAATGGAAATAGAAATACATAATCTAATACAAGAGTTTCCCTGAGTTCATCTTTGAAAAAAAAATTATTTAGGTTCACTCAAGTGCTAAGTCACCTTAGGTGAGGAGCTGATGATAATCAGTAATTATCCAAGGTGAGATCCAAGATATTTCATAAAGATGGAAATAATAACTCTGTCGGAAGTGGAAATCAGCTATCATGGGGAAGAATCTATAAATCCAAACATAATATCCAGCCTGTCTTCACCTCTGAGAGTTTCCAGCTGTTTATGATGTTCTGCTATGATTTGCCAGAGATGAGATGCATTTTTAAAAACTGCTCCAGCCAGCTGAATGAAAGGCTTGGAGCCATATTCTCTTTTAAAACTTGTTGAGCACTTGTAAAGCCTGCAGAGAAATGGTAGAAGGTGTCTGCTTTCCTGTCAGTTCCAATGAAGATCTTTTCTTTGCAAACCTAGGGTTGATGAATATTTTCTAAGTGTGCTAGTGGAAAACCAGGTCAGGTCTCCCTTGGGTTGAAAGGGTACTTGTTGAGACACTATGGGCTTTAAACATCACATCGAAGCGAGCAGTTCACATCCAAGCCTTGCTAGAGACAGAGGCAATAAAGGAACACATACTTATGGAGAGCCCTGGAAATAAATATGTTGAGAAATGACTGTGGAATGGAAGTGGTCCAAACAACACTTGTGTGAGTATGTACCCCCCAACACACACACACACACACACACACACACACACACACACACACTGAGCTGAATTATACAAGACAATCAGTGGTGACAGCAGTTATCTCACCAGACTCTGATTAGATTGGAGACTTCTTGAGAGCAAGGACTGAGGTTTTTGAGCTCTGAATCCCCAGCACTGTTGAGTGAATAATGAATGGCATGTTGAACCTAAGAAGACAGTGGTGACAATGTCTTCCTACAGTCATCTCAGAAGCGCTAAGATGCCACAGATAATTCATGCACCTTCATGCACTGCCTTGGGGCTGTTCTTTTATTCTTTCTCTGCCTGGAATGCTTTTACTTCATATCTTCTTCCAATTCCTTGCCTTTTAAAGCCTGTCAAAATACATCTCATTCTTTATCATCCAACTCAAATGTCTTCTAAAAATAATTCCCTGAGGGACGTAAGATGGTGACGTGAGAGGAGATCCTTGAAACCTCTCCTGGAAAATACAGTTGTACAACTGGGATCCAATGGGGGAAACCCTGAGTGGCACAACCTCATCTGAGAGATCCACACATTACAAGAAAACACCTGAGGGTCAGAGAAAGGGAGGTGAATGGGATAGGAGGGAAGAGAGTAGAGTGGAGATGGGGCTACTGAACATGACCTGGGGCTAGCAGAAGGAGCAAGATGGGAGCCTGGGGACATGGGCCAAAGAGTAGCATGATCCCAGGCAAGCTGGAGGCCGAGAGCTGACATGAGTGGAGGTGTGGGCAGCTGAAGCCCAGTGAGGCCGTGGATTAGTTAAAACTCAAACCCAGTGATGGTGCACTGGGGCCCCAATCAGAGCACTGTGCCCTGGGGTGGGATGGAGGTTGAACAAAGGCTGCTAACCTCCCCTGGGCAAAAATAGGTGTCCAGCTGCAATGTAACACAATTGGAGTCAGGGGCTGACAGGCGCAGTGGCAGCGCTGGCTTGACTGAAAATTGGCTGAGTTTGAAACTAAGAGCTGGCAGCTGTGGAAAAGCTAACCAGAACAAAATGTGGTCCTGGGTGAAACACGGGTTCAGGAGAAAAGAGAAAGGCTGAACTGGCAGCACCCACCAGCCTGGTCCTGCCCAGTGCTCTTCTGACAGAGGAACAGGCTGGAGTTACAGTGGAGTCAGCACCCAGGGAGCGTCCCTGAGACACAAAGCAGCTGTAACCCCAGGCAGAAACTACAGACACACAGAGCCTGACTGCTTCCCCTAACTCTCCCCAAAGCTCACCTCTCCCCCTCCCCAACTCTGCCTATTGCCTGCTTTACAACCAGCTGAAAAAGGCAAACTGCCATTACCCTGTGACACAAACAAACCTGCACCCTTCCCAAGGAACCCCACCCCCGCAGAAACTGCAGGAGAGCTCAGGGAAACTGCAAAACACAGGTACAGCAGATTTTCCATGCACCGATCTCAGAGGCATAGTACACAATTGCCCACCACATTTTCCTAAAGAGGAGGCACATCAAGACCAAGGCGAGTAGGTCAAAGAAGAGAAGGCCACTTTCCAGGAAAGCTCTCTGAGGGAGAAGACCCAATAAACAAGAGAGAATATTGTAAGACACTACAGTGACACCAACTGTGAAGTGAAAGAAAGACCTCTTCGTATCTGCCAGAGTAAAGTCCTCATGTCCAGGAAGAGAAACACATAAATACAATGAGTATCTTAGGGTTCAAAGCCACTCAGAAAGAAAATGAAAAATTTCCAGAAAAGGAACTTAATAGAGTTGGAAATATATAATCTAAATGATACAGAATTCAAGACTGTTGTTCTCAAGACACTTAGAGAAACCAAAGAATACTGGCAGAGTACGCAAACACAGCTAACTGATCTCAGAAAGGTAATCTGTGAACAAAAGGAATACTTTAACAAAGAAACTGAAACTATAAAAAAAGAATCAACCAGAAATTCTTGAGATTAAAAAAAAAATTCTGCAGGTAAACAATACAGTAAAAAAAAAAAAAATGAGAAATGAAGTAACTAGCATAAGAAACAGGGCCAACCAGATAGAGGAAAGAATTAGCGCTATTGAAGATAGATATATGGAAATATCACAGAAGGAAGAAGAGAGAGATTTGAGAGTTGAAAGAAATGAAAGAACACTACAAAAACTATCCAACTCCATTAGAAAGAGAAACATTAGAATAATGGGAATACCAAAAGGGGAAGAACAGAATTCTACTGAGAGCTTACTCAAACAACTAGTAGACAAGAACTTTCCAAACCTATGGAAAGAATTGAAACCCCAAATTCAAGGAGAACAGGATCCCTAGTTACCTGGACTCTACAGATCTTCTCCAAGGCAAATTGTACCGAAGATGTCAAAAATCAAAGACAAAGAAAGAATTGTTAAGGCATCTAAGGGATAAAAATATATAACCCTTAAAGGAAAGCCCATCAGGTTATTGTCAGACTTCTCAGGAGAAATTCTACAAGTCAGGAGGGAGTAGAGTAAAATATTCAAAATATTAAAAGAGAGAAACTACCAGCCAAGAATAATTTACCCAGCAAAGTTATCTGTTAGCTATGAAAGAGGAATAAAGACCTTTTCAGATATACGGAAGCTGAGGGAATTCTCCAGCACAAGGCCAGCATTTCAAGAAATACTTAAGGAGGCTATTCAACTGAAACAAGCAAACAAACAAAAAATCAAATAGGGAAGAGTTAGGACAACAAACAAATAAAAAGGGAGGAAGTAATGGCCATAGGAAATCCTATCAATCATCACCCTAAATGTAAATGGACTGAATTACCAATAAAAAGTCACAGAATAGCTAATTAGATTAAAAAACAAAATTCATCCATAAGCTGTCTCCAAGAGACACACCTCAGTCACAAGGACAACCACAGACTCAGAGTGAAAAGGTGGAAAACAATACTCCATGGAAATAGCATCCAGAGAAAAGCAGGAGTAGCCATACTGATACCTGATGAAACAGACTTCAGAATACAAAAGATACTAAGAGACAAAGATGAACATTTTATAATGATAAAAGGGACAATAAAACAACAAGAAGACATGACACTCATTAATATATATGCCCCCAACCAGAAAGCAGCAATTACAAAGCAACTACTAAAAGATCTAAAAGGAGAAAGTAACTAAAACACAAATATAATAGGGGGCCTAAACACCCCCTTGACAGCCATTGACAGATCATCTAAACAGAAAATAAATAAGGAAATACTAGTTTTAAATGATACATTATAGCAATTGGACATAATTGACATTTATAGGACCTTCCATCCTACAACACAACACTATATATTCTTTTGTAGTGCACATGCAACATTCTCAAGGATAGATCATATACTGGGACACAAAACTAGCCTCAGCAAATTCAAGAAGATTGAAATCATACCAAGCTCATTCTTAGACCACAGAGCTTTGAAATTGGAGATCAATTGCAAAAAGAAAGAAAATAATCACATATACGTGGAGATTAAACAACATGTTATTAAAAAATGACTAGATCAAAGAAAAAATAAGTGATTAAAAATACATAGAAACTAATGACAATGAAAATGCAATGTATCAAAATTATTGGGATGCAGCAAAAGCAGTAGTAAGAGGGAAATTTATATCATTACAAGCATATCTCAAGAAACAAAAATCACAAGTAAACATCCTAACATCCCATTTTAAAGAGCTAGAAAATAAGAAGAAGAACAACAACAACAAAAAACCCCCTCAAAGTTAGCAGAAGGAAAAAAATTAATACAAATTAGAGCAGAATGAAATTGAGAACAGAAAAACAACAGAAAAAATTAATGCAACAAAGAGCTGGTTCTTTGAAAATAATCAATAAAATTGACAAACCTCTAGTTAGGCTCACCAAAGGACAAAGGGAAAAGACACAAATAACCAAACTTACAAATGAATGAAGAGGAATTATGACTAATGCCACAGAAATACAAAGGATCATAAGAAAATGTTATAAAAGGTTTATTCCAACAAATTAAACAACCTAGAAGAAATGGACAAGTTTCTGGAAACATAGTCTACTTAGACTGAACCAAGAAGAAATGGATAATCTAACTAGACCAATCAACAGTAAAGAAATTGAAGCAATCATCTAAAAACCTCCCCAAAGGCAAAAGCCCCAAACCAGATGGACTCACCAGTGAATTTTATCAAGCATTCAAAGAAGAATTAATGCCTGTCTTCCTCAGACTCTTGCAAAATATTGAAGATGAGGAAATACTTCCCAGCTCATTCTACCAGACCAACATTACCCTAATACCCAAACCTGGTAAAGATAACACAAACATAGAAAACTATAGACCAATATCTCTGATGAACAGAAATATACTAGCAAATAGAATACAACAATGCATTGAAAAGATTATATACCACGATCAGGTGGGATTCATCCCACAAACACAAAGATGGTTCAGCATACACAAATCAATCAATATGATACACCACATCAACAAAATAAAAAATAAAAACCATGTGATTATATCAATTGATGCAGAGAAAGCATTTGATAAGATACAATATCAATTTATGATCAAAACACTTAATAAAATGGGTATAGTAGGAAAGTACCTAAACGTAATAATAAAGGCCATATATGACAAACCCTCAGCTAATATCATACTGAACAGGGAAAAACTGAAGCCTATTCTCCTAAAATTAAGAACAAGACAGGGATGCCCCCTGTCACCACTGCTATTTAATATAGTACTGGAAGTTCTAGCCACACCAATCACGCAAGAGAAAGGTATAAATTGGGAGAGAAGTCAAACTGTCACTTTTTGCAGATGACAAGATATGTCATATATAAAATTCTAAAGACTCCACCTGAAAAATATTAGCAACAATAAACAAATAGAGTAAAGATGCAAAATCAATGTACAAAAATCCATTGCATTTTTATATACCAACAATAAAACTTCAGAAAAACAAATGAGAAAATCAATACTTTTTACAATCACAACAAAAAGAATTAAATACCTAGGAATAAGCTTAACTAAGAATATGAAAGATTTACACACTGAAAACTATGAGACGCTATTAAAAGAAAGATATTCCATGTTCATGGATTGGAAGAATCAATACAGTTAAAATGGCCATATTACCCAAAGCAATATACAGATTTAATGCAATTCCAATCAAAATCCCACAGATATTCTTTCAAGAAATAGATAAAAAAATATATAAGATTTGTATGGAATCACAAAAGAGCCTGAATAAAAGCAATACTACATAAAAAGAATAACACTGGAGGGATCACACTTCCTGATTTCAATCTATACTACAAAGCATCAATAATCAAGACAGCTTGGTATTGGCAGAAAAACAGATACACAGACCAATGGAACAGAATAAAACACCCTGAAATAAATTCACAAATATATGAACCAATAATTGTTGATAAAGGGGCAAAAAAATGTAATGGGGAAATAAATCCTCTTCACTAGATGGTGCTGGGAAAACTGGAAAAATATATGCAAGAGAATTATTCTGAGCTGTGAACTGTCACCATATATTAAAATTGACTCAAAATGGATTAAAGACCTCTACATAAGACCAGAAACAATAAAGAAAACATTGGTACTAAACTTATAGACCTTGGATTCAGAGAGGACTTTGTGAACCTGAACTCAAAGGCAAGAGAAATAAAAGCAAAAATAAATGAATGGGACTATATCAAAGTTAAAAGCTTCTGCACAGCAAAAGAAACATAAACAAAGCAAAGAGACAACCAATCAAATGGGAGAAAATATTTGTAAACAATGCCTCTAGGAAGGGTCTAATATCTAAAATATATAAAGAACTCTTACAACTCAGCAACAAAAATATAAACAATCCAATTTAAAAATGGGCAGAGGACCTAAACAGACATTTCACCCATGAAGACATACAAACAGCCAACAGATTTATGAAAAAATGTTCCATTTCACTTGCTATTAGTGAAATGCAAATCAAAACCACAATGAGATACCACCTTATACCTGTTAAAATGGCTATTGTCAACGAGACAAGGAATAACAAGTATTGGAGAAGTGGTGGAGAAAATAAAACCCTCATACTCTGCTGGTGGGAATGCAAACTGGTACAACTACTATGGAAGATAGTATGGCAGTTCCTCAAAAAATTAAGAATAGTCATATGACCTGGCAATCCCCCTTCTGGGTATCTACCTGCCAAAATTGATTATCTTAATCTGCAAAGATAAAATACGCCATGTTCATTGTAGCACTATTTGCAGTGGCCAAGTCATGGAAACAGCCAAAGTGTCTTTTAATAGATGACTGGATAAAGAAGTTTTGATACATTTGCACACCATTACTCAGCCATAAGAAAAGATGAAATACTGCCATTTACAACAACATAGATGTATCTTGAGATTATCATACTTAGCAAAATAAGCCAGACAAGAAAAAACCAAGAAGCATATGACTTCACTCATATGTGGAATATAAAACTGAAAGCAACAAAGAAACAAAAACTCTTGGATGCAGTCAATAGTTAGTGGTTGGTTACCTGAGGGTAAGTGGGGAGGGGAGTGGAAAAGGAGAGAGGGGGAGTCAAATACATGGTGATGTACAGAGAACTGACTCTGGGTGGTGAATACACAATGCAACACATAGACAATGCACTGCAGAATTGTACACCTGGAACCTATGTAATTTTTACTAACCAATGTCACCCCAATAAATGTAACAATAAAAATAAAATACAATAATTCCCCAAGTAACAGATAGGAGCAGGGCATGTTCTTGGAAGTCAGAGAGATCTGGGTTTGAATCCCAGTTCTACCACTTTCAAGTTCTTAAACAAGTTACTTCACTTCTTTGTGCCTCAGCTTCCTCCAGATGGGATTTGGGGAAGATTTCATGTAATTACCTCAGTGACCAGCATAGAATAGAGATGATCAACAAGTAACTGTTAGCTCTCATCCCTGGTTAACCTACCTCTGTGAAACCCAGCTTCATGCTTGATCAGTGTCAGCTCCCTCTGCCTATAGGTTCTTTAACTTTTAGACTTCCTTCCCCCACCTTACCACTCCCTCAACAAGTATAATTGCTCCCTCCTCTGTTCCATGGTGCTTTGTTTATGCCTCTTTTGCAGCACTCATTATAGGCTGACTTGTGCTATAACTCATTGTTTCCCACCCCCTTCGGCTGAAAACACTTCAAGGGCAGCATCTCTAGCAACTAGCATAGGGACTAGGATAGGATAGACATTCCATAAGTGGTTGTCTAATTGAAACATTCCAGTTTTTCAGGAGGCAAAGTGAACATGCAATGTGTCTTCTCCCCACAAGTGCTGAATGTTCCCAGTAGCAAGGAGGAAATTCCCTGGCAATTAAGTGGTTCAGAGTTGATTGCTGTTCATCCAGCCCAAGTGAGCAGAGCCTCCGTTTCCAGATGTTTCTCCAACTTCCAACTCAGCCCAACCAGAGGAGCATTTCCATATGAGTAACCCAATATATCTTTTTTTGCTGATCTAATTAGAGTGTGAAATACTTCCTTTGGAGAAAATGCACAAGAGTAAGGCTTTTCTCTGTTTTGGCAAGGGACAAAAAAAAAAAAAAAAAAAAAAAAAAAAAAAAAAAAAAAAAAAAAAAAAAAAAAAAAAAAAAAAAAAAAAAAAAAAAAAAAAAAGGGGAGAAACAAGAAAATTGAAACCAGAGGGAAATCTATCATATTCCCAGGACATGAAGAATACATGTGCCCAACATAACAGATACCATCCTGGCTCAAAACTTCTGAGCCTGAGCCATGAAGGACTCTATGTCCTTGCATTGAGCTTAGGAAAAAAATTAAACAAACAAAAAACAAAACAACAAAAAAATCACTTCTTCCCCATAAGCTTTTCTTTGCAGTAATAGCTATACCAACAAAGAAATGGAAGCAACTTAAAAATTCAATGGAATTCAACAAATATGTACTAAATTACTAAGTGCAAAGGCACTGGAGTTATAGAGATAGTGGTGATGCTGACTTCTAACCTTAGTCTGTTCTATCTACTCAGTTATCTTCGTCCTTGGGGAAAGCACAGTGTTTCAGTCAGTTTTCAACTAAGGAAGCAGAACTACTATGACTTATGGGATAAGGGACTTGCTATAGGAATTAGAACTTACACAATTGTGGGAGGAGCTGGGACAGTGCAGCTTGATAGTGAAGGGGGCAGGATTCAATGGAGTCGCCAACCACTCAATCCCAGAAGCAGCCAAGCACACAGCTGCTGTGAAGGGGGAGCTGAGGGAGAAGTCTATAGAAGTCGGTGGGTCCACAGCCAAATGGCTCCTGGTGGGCTTAGAGCTACTATTTGCTAGGACAGTCAGCAGTTGGGAAGAGCTGCATGTAGAGTAGAGGAGAGACAAACTGGAGTCTGCTGGCACTTCCATGTCTGTTGTTGCTGTAACTAACCCCCATGGTCTTCAGAGAGCAATGGCTGCTGATTCACTTCTGCTTCTCGAATCTCAAGCAACTATCAACTTTAGTCTAGAACCACATAGTTGCAGCTTAACCAAGCTGACATACATAAATTTTCTCTATCACCATAAAGTCATTTTTATCTTCTCCCAATTCTCTACAGTGGAAAAGCAGAGGCCTGGGTTCTCATCTTGGTTCTGCTCCTCCCTAGTTATATGACCTCAGGTAAATTACCATTGCTGGGCCTTGATAGGTCAGGAGCTATTTCTCTGTGCTTTCATAGCCTCCTGTGCTTCTTTCTTTTGTAGCATTTATTATTTCATTTTCTTGTCATTATTTATGTATCCATTTCCTCTACCAGACCACTAGCTCAAGCACAGGGATATCTGATTCCTCTCTGTAGTTATGTTGCCTAACAGTGTCAGGCACAGAATAGATGCCCAACAGCTGCTTGTTTAGAGAATGAATCTTTGAAATGGAGAACAGAAACTCATCAGACAATCAAGCTGATAATGGAGCCCAGTACTAAGACAGTAAGGCACTGAGATCCCTCTCTGTCCCTATCACATCTCAGCACCCTGTAATAACAGGCTTCAGACACCCTTACCTCATCACCCTTACTTCCATTTTAAACCATCCCACTTCCCAACCTGTTTTAATCCTGATTTCTGACTCCTGGGCTTGTCTTCTGTTTATCACCTGCTATTACCTCTTGGACATATTACTTGAAATGTTGAGGCTTCTGGCTCTCTATCTTGTTTGAATTTTCATTTTCCTCTATGACAAAAGTGTTTTACTTTCTTTGTGTATTTCTACTCTCCTACCCTAGGTTCTCAGGTCAGAGACTGTGAAAGTCCTGCCTTCAAGGAGTTCTCAGGCTATTGCACAATAGACAAGGAAACCAGAAATTTCAGGACAGTGTGGTGGGAGGTCTGGCTGAAGTATATTCAGGGTACTGTGGGAGCATAGAAAGAATGAAGAGCACCTAATCTTACAAAGAGAAGGGTAACTTGCAGAAGTAAGAATAGTTTGATCTGAGTCTTGAGTAATTGCTTAAAAGATTCCTAGGCAGAGAAAGGAGGATGTGCATTGCAGACAGAGACCAGCAATGCAGAGGGGTGGAGACAGGGTGGTAGGTTGGTTGATGTGGTGGGAAAAGCATGGAAGCATTGTTGGTAAGTAGAGGGAAATGAGCAAAAGGTCATAAATGGCTTGAGTTCCAAGCTAAGGAGCATAGTTTGTCTTGACTCTGTAGGACAGAGGTGATAAATTGTTAGGATGATTTGGCCCACACATGTACTTTGTCTCACAAATTTTTCTTTTTAAATTATTTTGACAACATTTTTAAAGTGGGAGATTACACATGAAAGTCTAGATCTCTAGCCTCTGTTGAAAAATCAGAAGATCTACCACTCTAGGCTCTCATTCCCATATGAGGTAAGTGTTGCTTGTCCTTCTCAGACGCTTTGTAATTTGCTCATCTCCACCACACCCTTTTGTCATCACACTCACACTCTTATTTTCTTTAAGGGGAAAAATATTTCTTAGTACCTGTGTCTCTGTGGAAAGTGGGAAAATGGAGGTTACACCATAGCAGCCAAGCATTCCAAAAAATAGGGAATAGCATGTTTCTTTGTGAAAGCAAAGAAACCAGTACCTCTGCTGGAAGACTGCGACTTTCTCTTACACCCATCCCCTTCCTCTGTTTATGGTACCTGTAGGGTTTTCTATGTAGTGATGACTTCATGGGGACACCTTACTTTTCATAAAACCTAATGTCCGTGCTCACAAACCATCAAGAAGGAATGTGCCACAAACGCTAATCTTAAAGAAGGTGTAGGAAACATGAACATGTCTGGCAAGAGCTTGCAGAGCCAACACTGATTCTCAGAGCCCCATGTAGGTGATGAATCAAGTAGAAAGAAATTGACAAGACTCAGAAAAGGGCTTGTCCATGGCCCAAAGGCAGCTAATGGCAGCTCTCTGCAACCAGGAACAGTGCGGAGGAAATGCAGTGCAACCTCCCACTTCTCAGATCCAGGGCCAAGGATGGAGCTGCTCCCAGAAATCATAGAGAATAGGCCCAGCTTCTCAGTAAGACTGTTACCGGATCCTTCAGAAAGCCCTGTGGTCCTCACATCCTGGGACTGCACTGCACTCCCAGGTATCTAAGGCCTCCAGCCCTCCCAGAGCCTGGAACTCCTGCTCTGAGCTCCTCGCAGCTGGCTGAGAAGAGGCTGCTTTGGGCTCCTTCGGGGCCTCCTGTCTTCAATGATGATTCTTTGCAGCTTGGCTCTGGCAGTCTTACCTCCTCTCCCTGTGTAACTGATCCCAGTCCTCTGGCTCTGTCAGCACGTCCACTGTGTGCACCATGACGTGTGTGAGCCTCAAGCCAGGCAGGAACCCTCAGAGTGAGGTGTGAATTTCTTCTCGGGCCATTGAAGCTGACTTTCTGCAGTATGCCAGACACTTGGGCTCCTCTGGTTGGAAAGCGATGCCTCATTAGGTGCTCAGGGAGAAGGGATCCTCTAAGTCAAGCTTGTCCAATCAGCAGCCCACGGGCTGCATGTGGCCTAGTATGGCTTTGAATGTGGCCCAACACAAATTTGTAAACATTACAAGATTTTTTTTGTCTTTTTTTTTTTAACTCATCAACTATCGTTAGTGTATTTTCATGTGGCCAAGACAATTCTTCTTCTTCCAATGTGGCTCAGGGAAGCCAAAAGGTTGGACACCCCTACCCTAAGACTTCAAATTGATCTCCCTGCTCCCCCTTTTATCCTACATAAATTCTGCTTATAGCTGCTGAATTAACATATAGTGAAGCATAATACTAAATGTGATGTGTTTCTGATCAAAAGCCTCGTTGGCTCCTTATTTCTTACCAAATTCAAATCAAGCCACCTGCCCGGGCATGTTGGACCTTTCCCAGGATCACCCCAAAGGCCCAGTCTACTGGTTACAGGACCAAGGCCAAGCCAACTTATGTGTCTGGGTCCCTTTCACTTGCCCTGCATCTTGTGATTACTCCTCCTAATCCCTGAATTTGGGAAGCAGCAAAATGTGGAAGAAGAGCATAGTCTTTGGAGCCAGCCAGACCAGGTTCTATTTTCATTGTTTTGCCCAGTATGGTGTGGTTAAGAACTCCGGCTCTGGAACTTAGACAGAACTAGGTTCAAACACTATTCTGCCATTTCTTATCTCTGTGACTTTAGACAAATTTCCTAACTTCTCTGAGCCTTCATTTTCTAATATGTAAAACAATGACAGTAACACTGTTCATTGATTTTTGGTGACAATTACAAATAAATGAAAAAGTACAGTATCAGAATGTCTTCAGCTATAAGTAACAAACCTCAAAATGGCTAAAACAATAAGGAAAATTCATTATCTTATATAACAAGAAGTCCAGAAGTAGGGAAGTTTCAGGATTGGTTAATTCATCAAGGACCCAGGTTCCTTCTATCTTTATTATGCTCTTCCAACCTCAGTTGTAGGCTTCCTAGACTGACTTTCCTTGTGATCATAAGATCTAGGCATCACATCCAGACATGATAATATGCAGCAGCAGAAGAAGGTCATCTCTTTATTTTGTGTATTTTTAAAAGTGAGGAAACCTTTCCCATGTGTTGTCACAGAACTGTCTCTCCTTTCAAAGCCTTTGCATATGCTACTTCCTCACTGATATCCTCTCCCACACTTTTGGCCCAAGCTGAGTCACTAGCGTACCTTTAATCAAATTACCTACAGAAGGAAATTGGATCACCATGATTGGCTTGGCCAGTCATACTGGAGACAGAGTCTTTTTTTTCTGATAGATGGCTAGTTGAACAAAATTAGAATTTTGTGTGCAGAGAAGGGATGGGATGCTTGTTGGATAGGCAACCAAGAGTGTCTGTTAAAATATGGAATTTGGCACATGGTGATAAGCATTAAGTATATGTAAGCTATTGTTATTTTTAACTCTTACTGTGTGAACTTATTCAAGTCACATAATTCCTAGAACATTAATGTTTTCATCAGTAAAATGGAAATAGGATTATCTGATTTATTGGATGGTTATCAAATTAAATGAGATAACATATGTAAAGTCTTTGGTGCTTAGTAAATGATAGCTTTTTATTATAGTTGTGTATAATTATTGTCAGAGAACTTGGGCAGCAGACTGAGGTCTCTAATGAAGGTTCCTGGGGTTGACCTCAGCCTTAAAGGCTCAAAAGCATGAGTACTAGAAACAGTTCATACTTAATATTCTGTAGTTGTGATTGTGCATATTATTTGCCCAATCTTAATTTTTAGGAACAGTTGCCCATGCCCAGGAGTTCTTTTGTTTTTTTTTTTTGTGTGTGTGGGGGGTGTCCTCAATAAATTTTATTTAAATGATTGTATTTTTCAGTTCTAAATTTTTCATTTGGTTCTTCTTTATATCTTCTATTTCTTTGCTGAGACTGTCTATATTTTCATTTGTTTCAAGTATGTTCATAATTGTTCCTTAGGGCATTTTTATGATGGCTGATATAAAATGCCTGTCAGGGAATTCCAACATTGTGTCACATCAGTGTTGATGTTTGTTGATTATCTCTCCTCATTCAAAATCTCAAAAGGCTAAGATTTTCCTGATTCTTGGTATTATGAGTGATTTTTTATTATATCCTGGACATTTGGGGTATTATTGTCTTATAAGACTATGGACCTTATTTATCTTGTTTGAACAGGCCTCTGCTGACACCATACTAGTGAGGAAATGTGGGCACCACCTTTTTGGCACTGGGTCAGGTGGAGGCCTGACTTCCCACTGACCTTACTGACAGGGGATAGGGACCTTCAGACTTCATGTGAAGTAACAGCAGGAATTGTCGAAGAGGTCTGTCCTGATGGGCTGCCTCCCAGTTTCTTGCCCTCCTTGGGACTTTGGGCTTCTTCATCTCTGCCTGTTGGTATTCCCAGCTTTCAGGGTTCTCCAGGACCCAGGATTATTGTCAAAACTTGAAGGTCAAGTGCTACTGCATACATGATAGGCAGAGCCTACTTTTCTTCTTTGTGGGCCCACAGGAATGATTGGATGTTGACAGTCTGGCATTTGTGTGCCTCTATGAAGTCATGGTTCCCCACCACATAAGTGCATCTTAAATGGGCTGCAAACATTTCATCATAAGGGAGTTCCAAAACTTGCTGACACTTTTCTGCAGAGGCCAACTGAAGCCATGGGTTGGCCACGTGTGGATGCTTAACAGACACCAGCTCCACACAGGATGCCCCATCTCTGATGTCAGTTACTTCATAGACCTGCTGCAAGTACTGGTTTATAATGATATGCACCATGGCAGTGCTCACTGCCAGGCCAGTAGTTCTTCTTTTGTGTCAGGAGATCCAGTAAGACAATGATTCCTGCTAGGTGGCCCACTGCCCTAGTGTTCTTGCCCCTAGAGAGCTTTAGAGGCAATTCCACCTCCCCTACTGAAAGATTAGGTAGCTTAAGACCAACAACCCATACACCAAGAGTGGATCTCATTTCTTAGCTTATGAGTCCTCAGCTTAACAGCAGTGTCTGACATTTTGGCTTCTCTGGGCTGTATTAGAAGAAGAAGAATTGTCTTGGACCAGCCATAAAATAGAAAATACACTAACACTAATGATAGGTGATGAGAAAAGGAAAAAAAAAGGTCCATGCATGATTTTTGTAATATTTTAAGAAAGTTTATGAATTTGTGTTGGGCCACATTCAAAGCCATCCTAGGCTGCATGTGGCCCATGGGCCACAGGTTGGACAAGTTTGCCTTAGGATGAGAGCTTGATGCGTGGAAACCATCTTCTGTCTCCTTTGCTCCTCCACAGCACCTAGGACTGACTATAGCTGTGTCAGATCCAGGTTCCCATCCCAGCTCTACCACTTATACTGATAGACCTTACAGTGGTGTGACCTTAGGTAAAGGTCTTCACTGCTCTTGGAATATCATTTTCCTCAAGTGTAAAAAAGGGATGATTATACAATATCCATTTCATAGAATTATGGTTAAGATTAAAGTAGATGGTGGCTATACATCATGCTTGTCAAATTGAGTGAGCCTGAATGCGTGGTGTCTGGGTTCTTAAAAGTATTCAATAACTATTCATGATTAATTATAGAGGGCAAATCCCTGCACATACACACTTTACACACTTGAAGACAGTGACGATTAACAGAGGTCCAGTGCTTACACTTTTACAAACTAAATTTTCCCCAGAGAGGTAGAAATTAGCATTATCCTAATTTTTACACATAATGATATGAAGCTCCGAGAATAAAAACTTGGTCTGGGTCACACAGCAAGTAGGTGGTAGAGCAGTGATTTGAACGCATGTACCTCTGATGCCAAAGCCCCACACTCTTCCACTGACCGATTTTTTTCTCTTAATCTGCTCATTTAACCTCCTCTCTGAAGGCAGAGACCCGCTAACCGTGTCTCCCACATCCTTGCCTCTGAGTTCCGAGAGCACTTGCTTGCCTCTCTCCTTGGTTCACACTTTAAGTACACTCAGCTAGCCAGGCCATAAGCCTGGACTCACCCTGGATCCTTCCTTTTCTCACATTCCTCATGTCTAATAGGTTACTAAATTCTGTCAATTTTACCTTTTAAATAACCCCAAAATTGTTACACGTTTTCCTCTTCCCACTACCATCCCTCCATGTCGGGCTGCCAACAATCTACTGCCTGGAGTAATGCAGCAGCTTCTTAACTGCTCTCTCTGCCTCCATGTCATCTTCCAGAAGGACATTTCTGACAGAGAAAACTAACCATGTCACTCAGGCTCTTAAAACTCTTCCAGAACTGGTGGCTCTGTTTACCTGTGCAGTTTCATTTTTCATCATCTTCCCCTCAAATTCTGGTCACTAGTCACGTGGAATGACCTACCACTCCTGAGCAGGCCACGCTGTCTCTACCCTCCAAGCTTTTGCATGTGCTACTTCCTCTGCCAGGATTACACTTCCCATCCTTAACTAGAAAATCCCTCCTCATTTTTCCAGATGAGATTCAGGAAAGCATCTTTTCTCTCTCTACCTCCTACCCAGCTCAAGTGATCCTGAAGCACTTTGCACTTATTTTTATCATTGCATTCATCTCCCTGCATTGTAACTGTCTTTTTACCTCTTTGTCTTTACCATTAGATTGTAAGACCATGAGTTGAGGGCAGGGTCCCCCAAATTATTCATTGCTCCACCCTGGATAAGTAGTGTTGAACTGTTATCACTGCATTGAAGTCTTATCAGTGAAGGGAACTATGCAATTTCCAATGAAGTTGCTAAGAGTATTGTGTGGAGCCCCAAATAGCACCACAAAACCATTCACCCTTACTCCCTCTTCTCCCCCATAATCCCAGTCACAACAAAATAGCACGATGACTTACTTTCTTGGAATACTCCCAGCAATTGGAGCATTTCAATAAACAAACAATGAAAGTGGGAGAGGAAAATGTAGGCCCCCCAGAGAAGGATTGGAATTGGAGTTGGCAAGATGCTATGAACGCTTCCAAAGCTGAAAGATTTATGATTGGGAATTTGGTGTTTCCACACGGACCTTGCCTGCCTCTATACACATATGTGCTCTTTATACACGTATGTGCTCTCTCGGCACATTCTCTCTCCTCCTCCATCCTGCTTTGTATACAAGGATTTATTTTTTTTAAATAACGCAATTACATATAAGCTTCTTTTTCTTTCCTGAAGCTCAAGAGTGTTTAGGCATTCCAGATTCTCCTCTTTTTCTGAATCGAACCAAATGTCTCTATTCCAGGTCTCAGGGTCCTGTTCTTTCCCATTTATGCTGTAATTTTCATCTAAGAAACCTGGACAAACTGAATTATACTAACATTATAATCCTGCAGCCACAGGATCAAAGTTTGGGTCTGAATTTCAATTATATTAGTCCTACAGCTATAATGAGTAAAGAATTATTTTAGAGCCATAGTAGAAACTCTCGGATTCTCTGCATGTGCCTAGAACTCAGTTTAGAACTCTGAGCTTATTTTCTTTCAATAAATCCATCAGTACAGTCACAAGCAGCCAACTCTTCTCAAAATCCTGGTAGTCACAATTCTCACCATAAAAATCTATCTCAGCAGCAATTTGGTCTCCCAATGACTTGCCTCCAATAGGCATTTCATCCCAGTTATTCACAGGTGATAGTTTCTTTTCCTTTTGTATGCCCTGGACTAATAGTTATTGGGAGAGGAAATCCACCAGGGGTCCCTAGTGTCCCAGTATGCCTTTGTTGAATGTGTCAAACTACAAGGCCTAACCATGCTCTGACCCAGAGTTATTTCTGTAACTAGTCACAAAGGCAATTAAATAGGTCAAGATGACCACAATGTGATTACTATACAACTATTCAATCCCCTGGGGAAGGAGACTGTCTTGTTGACTGCTTGCTGTGAGAGGTTCTGAGCCTCTGGCCTAGGGTTCCTCAGTGACAGTATAACCTCATTGCTTGTGTAGACACCATCGTGGCCCATTGCATCGCTCCATGGGTCTGGAGGGCAAGGAAACCAGCTGCATCATGCTACTGCTCCTACTGTTGGCAGTGCTGTGAAATAAACTCTTTCTCTTTTTTTATCTATTTAGTCTCATTGTCTACTTTCAGTACCTATGGAATGTGGTAAGTCAACTTAGAATTCGATTACTCTTTGCCATCTTCCATGAGGTTGGGGTTCTTCCATGACACAGCATCTCATTTCCTATCAGCAATGAGGTCATCACCAGCCCAATCAGGTCATATAACAATCCCAGATTCCCATTTTTGAGGGTCAGTTTCCCATGACCACTTTCCAAATAACTACTGTATCAGCCAGTATCCTGCCATTAAAACAAATCATTCTAGGTCTGTGCTGTCCAAAAGGATAGTCATTAATCACACGTGGCTATTTACATTTAAATTATTAAATTTAAACAACATTAAATACTCACTTCCTCAGTCACACTAGCCACATTTCAAGAGCTCAGTGGCCACATGTGGCTGGTGAACACTGTATCAGGCAGCACAGTTAAGCCATTTCTGTCATCACAGAACTTTCTGTGGAACAGCACTACTCTAGATCATCTCAAGCAGAAAGTGATTTAAGGCAGAAAATTGTTTACAGAGATGTTGGACACAATGAACAGACAAATAACTGCAGAATAGGTGTTTTATCACTAATAATATTATTAGGAGGTGCCAGAACTCCCACCCTGTAGCTTACACCCATTCCCTTATTTCTAGCAACTGCCCCCCACCCTTTATGTCCCAGCCATATGGAATTGCTTTTAGTTCTTGCTCCTTCTTAGATCTGGCATATAATTAATGTTCCCTCTGCTTGGAACCCTCTTTTCCCCGCTCTTCACATGGCTGGTTATTCTCATCCTTCAGATATCAGGCTAAATGTCACTTCCTCAGAGAGACTTTCTGTGTGATCTTGGCAACCTGCCTAAAATAGCCTCTTCACCCTTCCCACCCCCACCCTCCACCTCCAGCCCTGGCTATTCTCCATCATGACACCCTTTTTATTTTATAGCCCTTGTGTCCATTGAAAATTATCTTCTGTGCTTATCTGTCTCCCTTCACTAGAATGTGAGCTCCAGGAAGGCAGGGGCCTTGTTTATGTTGTCCAGTACTGTGTTCTCAGCATTTAGGAAACTACCTGGCAATTAAGAGGCACTCAGCAAATATGTGTTGTCTGAATGAATAGTTTCTATCCATCCTTCAGGTCTGGAATCTTTCTCTCTAGCTAGATGAGCTATTTCTGCTATGTGTTCCCATGGAATCATACTTCTCCCAGAGTAAAACTATAATTGCTTGTATCTGACCCCTTGCTAAACTATAAACTCAGTGAAAGCAAGCACATGCCTATCTTGCTCACAGTTGAGTCCCAGTGCCTAGAACAGTGCCTGGGGTATAGATGGAAGTGAGAAATTACCTGATAGATTTGGTTATCACATTGTCTTACCAAAGAGTTTGGAAGAAGATTTAGTGGTAGGTACATAGAAACTAAGCAACAGAAAACAAGGCAATTCTTAGCTCTAGGAAAAACCAAAATCTTACCCAAAATGGAAACATAATCACAAAACTCTACACAGCTTGGCTGTGAATAACATTTACATAGTCACAATCAGGGCCAACAGGACAGCATTTGTCCTATTATACTGTATTAGTTGTTAAAGTGTTGAAATTTTTCTATGCTGGCTGGTAAATAGAGCTACCCAAAGCTCCCTGAGTACCACTGCTTCAGCTGCCCCTGTTCCTTGAACCTTCTCAGGATGCAACAAGTAAAGAAATAATAACTGGCACAGCCAGGGGCTCCAGAACCCTGCTCAAGAAGCCAGCATCTGTTTGGATCAGTCAGTGCCTGTGCCAATCAGCAATCTCCAGCCCATCCTGGGCATAGCCATTGGCTGCCCCAGATGCTTCCCTCTGCCCTGTTTGCTACACCCACTCGGGCCCAGGTAGACCTGTATGGGGACCATCCAAAATCTGTTCTGGGGCCCACCAGCCTGCCAGCCAATGGCCTGCCTATCCCACCTCCCCACACATCAGCCTCTGTCCCTCAGTGTTCCACCTTCCCTTCCCCCAGCAGGTTCAGACCTCACTAGGAAGGATGGCAGTGCTGGCATCTCAGAGCACACATCTTTTTTTATAGTTAAATTTATCGGGGTGACATTTCTTAGTAAAAATTACATAGGTTCCAGGTGTACATTCTACAGTGATCGTCTATGTGTTGCATTGTGTGCTCACCACCCATATTTTTAATGGTACCCCTGTTCAAAATATGTAAATATTACATAATTATTTAACCAAAAATTGATGTAATTATTTCAAAGGATGGGGTGGGGAAGTGGTGTTAGAAAAATCTTCCATTGTTCAGTCAGTAGATAATTTCATTTTTTTATTGTTAAATTTATTGGGGTGACATTGATCAGCAAAATTATATAGGTTCCAGGTGTACAACTTAACAATACATTATCCATGTGTTGCATTGAGTGCTCACCACCTAGAGTTCTCCTTCCATAACCATATATTTGATGCCCCCTCCCTCCTCCCCTATTACCCTCTGGAAACCACTAAACTATTTACAGTGTCATGAGTTTTTGTTTCTTTGTTACTTCCAGTTTTATATTCCACATGTAAGTGAAGCATATAATTCTTGATTTTTTTCTGATTTATTTTGTTTAATATGACAATCTCAAGGTCCACCCATGTTATCATAAATGGCTGTATTTCATATTTTCTGATGGCTGAGTAGTATTCTATTGTGTAAATGCACCACAACTTCTTTATCCAGTCATCTATCAAAGGACATTTTGGCTGTTTCCATGACTTGGCCACTGTGAATAGTGCTGCAGTGAACATTGGGGTACATATATCTTTGAGGACTGAGGTTTTCAAACGTTTTGTGTAGATCCCCAAAAGAGGGATCGTTGGGTCATATGGTAACTCCATCCTTAATTTTTTGAGGAACGTCCATACTGTCTTCCATAGCAGTTGTACCAATTTACACTCCCACCAGCAGTGAATGAGGGTTCCTTCTTCTGCACAGCCTCTCTAACACTTGTTCCTTGTCTTGTTGGTGATGGCCATTCTAACAGGTGTGGAGGGGTATCTTACTGTGGCTTTGATTTGCAGTTCCCTGATGGCTAGTGAAATTGACTGTTTTTTCATATTATCTGTTGCTCGTGTGTTTTCATGGAAGAAGTGTCTGTTCAGGTCCTCTGCCCATTTTCTAATTGCATTGTTTGGTTTTTTTTGTTGTTGTCGTTGAGTTGTAAGAGTTCTTTATATATTTTAGATATTAGTCCCTTATCAGTTTGCAAATATTTTCTCCCATCAGTTCGTTGCCTCTTTGCTTCATTGATGGTTTCTTTTGCTGTGCAGAAGCTTTTTAGTTTGATAGTTCATTCATTTATTTTTGCTTTTACTTCCCTTGCCTTTGAAGTCAGGTTCATAAAGTATTTTCTGAATCCAAGGTCCAAAAGTTTAGTACTGATGTTTTCTTCTATGCACTTTATTGTTTTGGGTCTTATGTGGATGTCTTTGATCCATTTTGAATTAATTTTGGTTTATGGTGACAGGTTGAAGTCCAGATTTATTCTTTTGCATGTGGTTTTCCAATATTCCCAGCACCATTTACTGCAGAGGCTTTCTTTTCTCCATTGTATATTTTTTGCTCCTTTGTCAAAAATTATCTGTCACTATGTTTGTGGGTTTATTTCTAGTTTTCAATTCTGTTCCATTGGTCTGGGTGTCTGTTTTTCTGCCAATACCAAGCTGTTTCGATTACAGATGCTTTGTAGTACAGATTAAAGCTGGGGTGTGTGATGCCTCCAGCCTTATACTTTTTATGTAGGATTGCTTTGGCAATTCTGGGTCTATTGTGGTTCCATATGAATCTGATACTTTTTACCTATTTCTCAAAAGAATGTCTGGGATTTTGAGATACTTTCCGAACTTAAAAATCAAGAACAAGAGGGAAGCATCTGAGATCTTGCCCTCTAGCATATGTTGTCAGTTTGAGTCATATAAACTCTTAGAAAAATTTTAAAAAATCAAGAACAACAATATAGGTATATTATTTTGATAACAGAAGTAAATACCAAAAGAAACAGTTGAAAAGAGTTGAAAGTAACTAGTTATTTCTGAGGAATAAGGCTTGAGGTGGGGACAGATAGGACAGGAATCTACTGTCATTTATTAAAAGCCTTAGAGAAAAATTTGACTTTTGAATCATGTATGTATTACTCTTTTTTTTTTTAAGGAGGTTATTGCAGGAATCTTGGTGCAAGCTGATGGCCAATGGCAACGGCAATGAGACAGAGATAAGTGGATCCAGGAATATTTAGGATATGAATTGGTATAACCTGGTAATTTCCTGGTAATAAGAGGGAGGGAGGAGGAGAGAGAGGAGAATCTCACAGATTTGGGTGTGTAGCAGGGGTTAGGGGATGACTATTTCTGGGTGAATACTTGGATGCCAAGGGTCCCTTTAGGCACCACACATAGCAAGAGGGACTAACTCTGCTTGGGAGATTGGAACAAGTGGGAAGAGAAAGGGCATCTGAGCTGGGTCTTGAAAAGAGTATAGAAGTTTCTAGTTTCACAAAGGGTGAGCTCTAAGCTGAGAGGATGTATTAAGAAAAGGATATTCTCACACAAGGGTGATGAAAAGTAACAGGAAGTACAAAGGCACAAAAGCATGGGAGCATAATTTTGAAGGGAAAAATAGTGAATTTTCCCATGTGGCCGCACTGTGGGAGGCATGCTGGGGGAGAAAATGGTGGGAAACAAAGCAGGAATAGGAGTTTGTGGCCAGAGCCCAAAAGCCTATAATAATACATCATCCAAGTGGTCCTCTTCCTCAAGCAACTGCCAGAAAAGCTGGTACAAACTTCTGAAAAATCATTTGGAAATGCACATCAGAAACCATTAAAATATTTCTAACCTCTGTCTTAGTGATCCTATTTTTGGGGGTTGTTCTTAAGAAAATACATTTTTAAAGGATGGAGTGAGCAATAAACATTCAGATATTTATTACATCATTATGGGAAACTGTGAAAAATTGGAAAATAAAATAAAAATTCAAAAATCAACATTTCCATCAGAAGGGAATACTTAAGTAAAAGATGGTGCATTCATCCAATGAATAATAAATATACAGACTGCTGTGCCTGTTAGAAGTTAGGTGGGCTCACCCAGGAGGCCTGCTGGGCCCAGGGGAGAGGGGAAGGTCCAATATGGGAAGGAAAGGAAGGGTGGAAGCAGAGTGGGTCTAGGTTGGCCCCAGCAAGAGCACAGAAAGGGGAGCTACCATTTATTTATTGGACATTTCCCTTTGGGTATCTGACAATCCTTACAGCAGTCTCATGAGGGCAATACTAATACCATTCCCATTTTACAGACAAGGACCCGAGGCTCAACAAAATGGAATGATTTGCCCAGGGAGCTGAAATTCCAACCCAAGTCTGTGTGATGGCAGAGCGGCAGCCAGTGCTTTTCCTCTGTGCCATAGGCCAGTTGTCAATGGTGACCATGTTATCTATGGGGCACCCCTTTTATACAGCCCTGGCATCTTTCCTTAGTCTTGGGGAAGCCAGGCCATGCCTATGTGGATCCCAGGCATTGGCCATCAGTAGCTAAATAGAAAAAGCTTCATGGTACAAGACTCAGCAATAAAAATAGAATATATGATTGTATCCATGATAAAAGCAGCCAAAATAAAAATTATGCTCACAATCAATAGTAAGAAGGGGCATGGAGAAATGCAAACAGATAATGAGTGGGTGCTCTTTTTCTCTTATTTTTTGGGTTTCTGTTCTTTTCACTATATTATTTGCATGATAAAAAACAGCTTACAATGAAAAATGAAAAGACTGAGAAAATATGAGCCCCGTGGGCTGATGACCATGCCTTGAGTACAGCTGCAGCTCCCAGCCTTCTAAAGCCATTCTGACAGCAGTACTCATAAATAAGTTGGCTTTTTCTGGACAAAGGAGGGAGGGAAGGAGAAAAAAAGGAGAAACTAGGGGTCTTTGATAGCATGCTCCAGGTGTTGGTGTCTGCTGCATCGATGTGAACCTCTCACCTGGGCTGTGGGGGTACGGCTGTGATCCATACTTCCCAGCCCAGGCTGCTTTCCCATCTGATGGTTGCTGCTGTTCTTTGTACCTTTTTGTTGGCTCTCCTGCCTGGGGTGTGGGTTCCTCCTTGCTGGTGGAAGGGCTAGTATGGACTTCCCTCTGATTGAGGGTCAGAGACCAAGGTGACCCCAGCCAGCAAAGAGAAGCGTAGAACAGCACCATCCATGCCCGGGTTTCAGAGCCGGAGCCCAGAGATTTTTCCTTTCTTCATCCTCCCATTCCATACCTCACTTGATTTTATTCTCACTTCTAGATGACCATTCCTTTCAGGATTCCATGCATTTGTGCATGCTGCTCCCCTAAGTCTGGAATGGTCTTTTTCGTGCTTCCTGAGAGAGCTAAATCCTGCCCATCCTTTAATACCAGTTCCTTGAGGAAATTTTTTCTAATCTCTGGCTCCTACAACACTTGATTTGTATCTTTTTTGTTTGTTTGTTTGTTTTGTTTTTAAATTCATTTTTATTGTTAGACTTTTTGGGGTGACATCTGTTAGCAAGAATTACATAGGTTTCAGACATACAACTCCACAGTGCATTGTCAACTTGTTTGATTTGTATCTTTGCTCTGACAGTGTATTTTTCTGCAATATGTTATAGTTATTTATGTCCACATATGCTGTTTCTCCCACTAACTGGTGAGCTTCTTAAGGTGGCCAAAGAACATGTCTTATACAACTAATTTCCCACACAGTGTGGCCAATGTCTGGCATAGGGTAGGTACGCAATCTGTGTGAATGACATTAAATTACAATGGCTGATTTCTTGCTTTTTCTGTATCATGGACTCTCTGGGAAAGCTGTTAAAATTGTAGGCAGATAACCAATTAGTCTTATATCCATTTTTTTTTTCCTGGTTATTTTGAAGGGGCAGGAAGAGGAAAAGAGTTAAATCGAGTTGTGGATCCATATTCCAGAGATTTCAGCCAGAGATCTTTAAAGGCTGTAATAATTTGAATAATAACTAACATGTGCAGAGACTCTTACTTACACTTTCACACACATTAAGTCTGCTGGGTCTCACAAGGACTCTAGGAAGTAGGTTGGGTGGGCAGTAGTAATTGGCTTGTCCCAATGTTACAGCCAAGGAAACCAATGCTTAGAAAAAAAAAAAAATGAAGTGATTTGCTCAAGATTACATCAACTCCAAGTAGAGCTGGGACTCAAACCTGGATCTGTTGACTTCAAATCCCATGCTTTGGGGATTGCAGAGGTGACGAGAACACACACTCTCCTCCCCTTCAAAAACATTTGCAGAATGAAAGAAAGAAACCCTGATTTAACCTTTGATAAGGTGTACTTGCATCAGACCCCAGTTACTACTCCCATGAGCGTCTGTCTGTCTACTCATTTTGGGGTTTAACTCCTCAAGGATACAGACCATCCTTTCTCCTTTATTTCTCTCCCCTAAGCTCAGGTGTCTAGCAAGCCCCACACCTTTGCTGGGTCTTAGTTTCCTTGTCTATAAAATGAAGGGGCTGAGCTAGAAGTTTAAATTGGGTCGCATTCCCACCAGCGCCCAGCACAGAACCTGGCCCACAGTTTCCATAATCCTCCCAGTGGACGACTCCCACCTTGAACACTAGAGGCCTCCAGGACTCCAGCTGACGTGACGGAGTGTGTACCATGCACACTGCAGCCTCTTCCCAGGCTGGCTGCGGAAACTGAGCCTCCTCCAGACAGCAGGGCCGCTCAGCTCATGCGGATCAGGTTAGGAGCCTCATTAGTCATGTCAGGTGACATAGTTAACACTTGGGGCCGGTACAGACAGCTCATCAATAGCTCCTATGTGCTTGGCTTCATGGCTGCAGCTGAGGAACTACTGTATGTGGAGCAGGCAGCACATCAGAGGGACAGTGCGAGAGTGCTTCCAAATTGGTTTTGATTAATTGCATAGACATGTCTTTAATTGGTGCCAGGGTAGCGGCCAGAGAACTTATGGGAAAGCAGGATGTTATGCTTTCATTCCCTGAAGTCCCATAAAGCATGAAAGATGAGGAACAGAATCGCTGCTCGCTGAAAATTTATCGACCGTGCAGACCCAGAAAACACAAATAACTATCTGAATCGAAACCTAACCTCATTTTCCCAACTCACTGGAAGCCATGTGTGTTCCCCCCTGCGCCCCTGCCTGCCTGCTGAGATGTACAACTGAGCAAAAGGTGTGATTTCTAAGAAATGAGTGCTTTACCACGGAGCCGGCACACCCAGCTTTCCCAATGGGCGTGGGGCACCGGGGAAGGCCCCTCCTCTCAGAAGCCTGGCTCCTTCCAGCCCATCACCATTCTGTGAACTGACACCAGACGCTGGTTCCCTTTGGGTGAAGCATTCATTCACAAAGTCATACTTTCTTTCCCATCCCCTGGAGATGGAAGACACATGTATTGAGTGTGTACAAATCCAAAGCGCTGTTCTGGGGTCATCAAACATACAGAATGGGGTCAAGTACAGGCCCTTCCCTCAGGGAAGCGGCTATCTAGGAGGAAAGAAGACAGGTCCACAGATGAACAAACGGGTGATGAGTAAATCACATAGCATTGGGAATTGGCATCATGAGAATTTGGGTTCAAGTCTCAGCTCTGATTCTTCTTACTGAGTCCCTTCAGAAGTCCTTTGATTCTCTGAGCTTTAACTACAGAATAGGACAATACATACGGCACATGGCGATCGTGAGGCTTGTAAGAGTTCGTAGAGTTAAATGGCACAGGGCCTGGCACTGATTAAGAAAATGGTGGCTAAGTCTGGATAAGTGTCACCAGGGAGGTTCTGATAAAGGGCTATGTGAGAGTTCATATATTCAAGGAACAAAGGGTTACTTATCACAGACTCTGTGCCAGGCTCTGTGCATTAGAGGAATGAGGGATTGAGTTAGGAAGCTCTGCCCACAGGTCCAGTAAGGTGTAGTGACGCTATAGTATGATAATGGCAAATTTTGCAGGTGTGCCAACAGAAGCCTACTCAGAGTAGGCTGACCAGACATAGCATTTTAAACGGGACAGAGAATAGCAGTACTGTCCCATTTCAAATGTCATGGGTGGTCATCCCTGTCTCACTGGGCTAAATTCAAGGTGTCAGTAGGCTGACCACACGTACCATTTGAAACGGGACAGTACCATTGTTTTCTGTCCCATTTGAAAGAGTACATCTGGTCAGCCTAACTCAGAGGCAATAGGGAGGAGAAGAGACAGTGATCACTTCTACTCGGAGAAATCAAAGAACTATAACCCCACTGCCTGGTGCACAGAGGGCACTGAATATTTTTTCTTATAAAACTGAACAATGAGGAATGCCTAAGGCATAGGCCAGAGGAACTGAGGTGGGAGGTAATAGAAGAGGTGACCTCTGAAGGCAGAGGATGACAATGTGGTTAGAATGTAGGGGTGGGGACCAGGAGGATTAAATCAGATAACTTTTAAATCCTTTCCAACCCTGAGCTTCTGAGGATTTCTCCCAAACAAATGATCTCTTGCCACGCTTCCTGGTCCCCTCACTCACATCCTTTGGTTCCACTTCATCCTGTCTGGAGGCTGCAAGGACATCTGACACCCATTTCCTGCTAATGTAAATCATGGACTGACCTACAATGCTCATCCTCAGTTTCTACCATTCCCCATGTGGAGGTGGCCCCATCACGCAGGGTGGAGGCCCCAAGGAAAGCCAGCTTTTCTTCAGGATGGCAAATAAGGAGGGGGAATTGTTTACCAACTAGCGCCTTCCTGGGCCTACTCCCAGATAATTTTATGTCCTCTGGTCCTGGATCTATCTGCTCCTTAGTTGATGCACCTCAGCTCACTTGGTAGAGCACTGGTATGTGACTATTCAACTGCTGTTGCTTCCTGTCCCAGGGATCCAGGGCTTTATGGATCATGGGAAAGAGACAAGAGAAAGAGCTGTATATGAGATAAACTTTGACAGTAATAACAAGGGCTAAAAATTAACTTAAACTTACATAGTGTGTAACAATTTACAAAGCCTTAGAGAACGCCTATTCATCCTTCAAGACTCTGCATAAATGTTACCTTTTCACCAAACTTCAACTTTCCCAGGCAGAGCTAATCTTTCCTTAATCTTTCCCTCCACACTTTGTAAAACCTCCATTAGAGCACATATTACTTTTTACAGTTTTGTTGTTGTTGTTGTTGTTGTTTGTTTGTTTGTTTTAGTTAAGTCGCTCACACTTCATGGCTTTGGCTGTGGGGTGCAGGTTGCTCGAGCTCTAGGTGGGGCAGGCCAGCTTTCCTCTTCAGTGTTTAGGGCTTCTGGTGCTCAGGATGGCTCTAGCTCTGTGGCTGGCAGCCATGAGCAGGGCCCGGCGGTACTTGTTCTTGCTGATCGTGTGTCAGATGCTGCTAAGGGTGGCCTGGGCGTTCTTGTTGATGGTGGTCCACGCATAGGAGGTGGCCGGCTTTCGCTGGCCGGATCTCCGCTTCTTGATGACCACTACTCCGTATTTACCTGGGCTGCTGGCGCCACACCCGCTGCCTCGCGTGAATCAGCGGGTTGTAGCGAAAGGAGTTGCGGACCTTCAGATTATTGGGTTGGGTGCTGTACGTCTGCTCGTTCCTTTGATTCAGGGAGCTGAAACAGTTGCATTAGGACCATCCCTTGCGATGGGAAGACATAGTGACAGCTCTCCTCATGCAGCCCCTTATTACATTTTAATAAATTGATTTGTGTGCATGTCCCACTTCATTAAACCACCAGCTTCTTGGAGGCAGATCTCTTCTCTCCCAGTAAAACATGTTTCTTTCTTTCTTAAAAATTTTCATTATATGTATTTTTCTAATTATAACAGTAATTATCATTTTATAATGATAAAAAATTGTGTATATAAAAGTATAACGAAGAAAATTCAAAATCACCTGTAACCTCATCACCCAGATAAAGTCATTGATAACATTTTGAGTCTATCTTGATCCTATTTTAGCATATAGAAAATTTTTAAAAAGGGGTCTATATAATGCATGTAGTTTTACGCTCTGATTTTATCACCTAATCTAGTGTGAACATCTTCAAACATTTTTGACAATTCTTCAAAAACATCATTTTAAATGGCTACATTTAATGAGTACAACTACAGTTTACCTGACAATTTTCCCATTGTGAAATTTGGGTTATTTACTTCTTTTTACTATTTTAGAAATAAAATGAATAGCTGTATGCATAAATCTTTATCTGGCTCTTTGACTATTTTCTTAAGAAAGATTCCTAGGAATGGAAATTCTAGGTCAACTGATGTAAACACTTTAAAGATTCTTGATGCTTACTGCCAAATCGCTCTGAGAATCGATACATACCTACAACTCTGCCAATGCCTGAGTGGGCCCATCTCACAGTGTCGTGACCTGCATGAATATCCCGCTGGTATCTAGCAAGTTCAGTGTGTTTTTCACAATGCCCCTCAAGGTGAGTAATTTTTCTTAAACAGAAGGAAGTGTACAACCAAACTTAGACTTGTCTTCTTCTAAGGTATCAACCTGGGAGGGTATATTTATTTCAACAGTGCTTCTGTTACTTTAAATATTTCTATAATTTTTATTTTAAAATTGCCTGCAGAGCATTCAACTCGTTCTTTTGTATCTAAATTACAATGCAGGGAGTTCCCTGGTGGTGTAGTGGCTTAAGGCTTCGGTGTTGGCGCTGACGGCGCAGCGGCCTGGGTTCGATTCCCAGTCAGGGAGCTACCCACATACCAAAAAGAAAAAAAAAAATTACAATGCAATTCAGTCTTTGGGGAATGATTTTTTTTTTTTTTTGCAACAGTCTGAAGCCATTTGAACACCTGGTAAATGAGATGAGCTGCAGCTGGACTTGGGTAAGAAATTAGGTGTAATTTAACGGTAATGGAATTGAAGTCTTTTCATGACTTAGAAAGAAAAGTCTCACAGGAATTCTGGGCAGTAGTGGTATCATCAAAACAAGTGCCAAGACTCCCAAAATGACCATCCTGTTGCCTACATTCAGGTGGAGGCACGAGCCTAGCACATGTAACTATGGAACATCCTCTTATGACTTCATGACTTACTTTGTGTATAGCTCCAGAGACGGGTGTCAACTAATTTCAAAGCTGACCCCTTTCCACCTTCTGTCTTTAACAAGCCCACTTGGGCCTGAAGTGATTCCAAGACCAAGACCTAAGAGGACCAAGACCTAAGGGGAGGGTGGGGCATGGCATGGCAATGGAAAGAGCTCTTGAACAGCAGTCAGAAAGAGCTGGGTCCGAGGCCTGGCTTTGCCTTTTATCAGCTATGGGTTAGGCTTCATTTGTAGAGCATTCTTTTTTTTTTTTTTTTTTTTTTTTTGCTTTTTGGTATGTGGGCAGCTCCCCGACTGGGAATCGAACCCAGGCCGCAGCACCGGCAGCACCAGCGCCGAAGCCCCAAGCCACTACACCATCAGGGAACTCCCTGTAGAGCATTCTTCTTCACAGGATTGTTAGGATAAATGGAAAATACATATAACCATACCAGATACACACGTACACACAGGCACATAAAATAGCTAATGTGTGTTGAGCACTTACTCTGTGCTAAGTACTGTCCTTTACGTGCATGTGGCAGACCCCATTGGTTGGTCACCCTTGTTACCTCCCAGCACAACTCTCTGTAATTAGGGTGATTGTGTAGCCCAGTTCTAATAAACAAGATTTAGGTATAACTCCGCTGGGAGTTATTGGGAGAGTTTTTGCTTTCCTCATGAAATAGGACTGCATAGTCTGAACTATCCTCCCACCCCCACCTTTTCTTGCCTTGAACTTGGAGGGGATGGCTGGGCATCACAGCCATTCTCTAATTAAGATGGAAAGGACAAAGGAAAACCTCCGGAATTCTCAGTAGCTCAGAAAACAGCTACCTATTTGTTTAAGTCATGGTTAGTTACTATTACTTGCAGCTAAAAATATTCTAATACACATGCACACATAAGTCTCCACACATAATAAATGCTCAATAAAGGATTTCAATTTATACTCACATTCATATACAATTTCTCCCTCTAAAGAACTAATGATGTTAATGATTGTTATCTCGTATTTATGTATTACTTGGCAGTTTTCAAAAGATTTTAATATCCATTTTGTCATTTGATCCTCACACCTCTATAAGAAAGGCAGCTTTTATCCTAAGACACTTTTTAATTGCAAAAGGATATATAAAAAATATTTTAGAATGCTTACATGTTACATATAGGCTCGTCTTCTCTCCTCTCTTTCCTTCCTTCCTCTCTCTTTCCCTCCCTCCCTCTTCTCCCTCCCTTCCTCTCTTCCTTCCATGCCACCCCTGGACTTGTTTTTCTCAGACCTATCCCCTAGCCCTCTCCTGTTCTGCTCTGCTCTATAACACCGGGAGGTTAATCCATTCAGCCTTTAAATCCAGGGTCCCAGAGATCTGATATCCAGCTGAGTTTGGCCAAAGAGAGGTACTAGCAGGAGATTGGGAGTAGGTGGATGTGGGAGGAAGAGGCCAAGGTATTTCTTCACTTCATTGGCCTCAGTGACATCTCTGGTTACATTTTCACCATGTCTTCTGCTCCCACTGATAGGCCTGATAGGGTTCCAGCTTCTGATCACCTGGTTCCTGGTTCCTGGGCCCTGGTGACACTGCCTCTTTTCTCTGTCCTTTTGCCTATAGATGGCAGTTATTTCCTGCTCTGGCTAAGCTGTGGGATGCCTCTCTGTGCCTTGTCTCATAACTCTTGTAACCAGTATACCCAATTAAGGTCCCTCTATTGTAAATACTTGAAGTATCTTCTTTCCCCTTAGTTAGACCTGAATGGATCCACATTGGTCCCCCACATTGGTACCTTTGCAGGGTAGCCACACTCAGGACCAGGTTCCATGCAACATGCACCGGGCAAGAGGTGTCCCCAGGCTAAGAAGTGAAATGAAAAGCCTCAGAATATGCCACTCTCTGCTAAGATATTCCCAAACGCCACAGAACTTACAGGTAAATCCTGCCATGGCCTGGGCTTTCTCCTTCTTCTACAGGCAAGCCAAAAACAATGTGCATGACCCTGGGTATGTCCCCTTCACTGACCACTGCAAAATTGAGTTTGGGGATGGTGGCAGAAATGCCTGTTGGTTTTTACATCCTCCCAGTAAAATGCTCTCAGGTTCAGGCTTTCATGGCTTGCTTTTTTCTCCCTCTATTTCTCTCTCAAACAGCTTTACCTAGTGGAAGGAGAACTCTTTTTCAGAGTATTTGTTTCAGCAAAATGCCAAGGATGAATTGTCCATAAAGGCAATTGTCCATAAAGGAGAAAAGCCAGAGGTACCAAACTACCTTTAAGGTACCTAGATATCTTGCATGGATTTTATAGACAGAGACTGAACACATTGAAAGTTTTATTGTTTTGGCAATTTAGACAACCATTCTGAGCTTCAGTTTCTTATCTATCAAATGGAGACAATAAATGTCTTTTTCACAGAATTATTGTTTCTAATCTGGCAACTTTCAGATACATGACTATGCTAGTGTAGATGGGTCTCTCGTTGTACTTCCTGCTACAGATACATAGAGGTGCTGAATGAACTGCAACAGAAATGTTATATTTTTATTGCCAAATTTGAAAACTATAAAGAGATATCTCCAGATGTCAGAAGTGAAAAAAGAAATGAAAAACAGGGTACAGGTGATATGCTTTAGCAGCACACAGGGATTTTATACTTTGCTATAGAACCTGAGGCCTGTAGCCCAGGGCTATACTGTACACTAAGGAATAGGAGATGGGGTTTCAGTCCCAACCAGGTGAGGAAGCTTGAGCTGAGCCCCCTGCATAAGCCTGAACATTGGAAGATCTACTCCCTTATATAAAAAGGAGACTGGAAAAACTGTACCTCAGGGTTAGAGAAGTTACAAGGAAGCTTGATGTCTAAAGGGGCCATGGGTAGGGAGAAAATGGCACTCGTGAGAAATAGAAACCTCAATCTCTCCCAAATGCATATGGGGTTTAAATGTTCTCTACCTGTATGTGTAGGCACCTACTGAGATAACGTAACATAAAGATTGGTCCAAACCATTAAAATTCTTAGGTTAGGGCTAAAGTAAGACCTATTAAAATTCTTAGGTTAAGGCTGAAGTAAATTCAAAATAGCTCTGTAGGGATGCCTAAAAATCCAAGGCTTACAGAATCCACTAGAAAAAGAAATCCCTGATAAAGATGCTCACAAAAGTAACAAACCATATGAGGAAAGAAATACAAGATGGAGAGTCAACAAACACAACCAACTACAGAGAAGGAGGGTAAAAACAGAACTATCCGAAAGAGACTGTGAATTAGGATGATTAAAATAGATAAGAGAAAGACTACAAGCCATAATAAAAGAACAGGATAGTATTAGGTAAAATAAGAGTCGGGAGATTTTAAAAAGAATCATATAGAATTTCCAGAAATGAAAAACATAGTCACTGAAATTAAAAACTCAAAGGATGAGTTAAACCACATATTAGATCTAGCTGAAGAGGGAGTTTGTTAGGAGAGACATTGGAGGACATCACCCAAAATGGAGTAAAGAGATAAAAAGAGAGAAAAGAGTTTAAGAGAAGGATAAAAAGAGAAAGTCAAACATATGAGAATGTCTAATAGGAGTTCCAGAAAGATTTAATAGGGAGATGATGGGAAATAATTTTTTTCAGTATTATAGCTGTATTAGTCAAAGTTCTCTAGAGAAACAGAACCAATGCATATGTATGAAAAAAATCTATTATCTTATATCTATACCATATATATGTATATGTCTATACATATATATTTACTTATTTATTATAAGGAATTGGCTCATACAATTATGGAGGCTGACAACTCCCAAGATTTGCTGTTGGCAGGCTGGAGACCCAGGAGACCCAATGGTGTACTTTCAGTCTGAGTCTAAAGGCCTGAGAACCAGGAAAGCTAATGGTGTAAGTTTGCAGTCTGTAAGTCAGCAGACTCAAGACCCAAGAGGAGCTAATGTTTCAATTTGAGTCTGAAGGCAGGAAAAGACTGATGTCCCAGCTCAAACAGCCAGGCAGGAGGAGTTCCTTTTTACCCCAAGAAGGGTCATCCTTTTTGTTCGATTTAGTCCTGATTGGATGAGAACCACCCACATTATAAAGGGCAACCTGCTATACTCTATCTACTGATACAAATGTTAATATCATTCAAAAACATCCTCACAGACACACCTAGGATAATGTTTGACCAAATATCTAGGCAACTCATGCCCCAGTCAAGTTGACATCTAAAATCACCTGTCACAAAGGTTGCTAACTTCCCAGAACTGAAAAAACATACTAAGACAGTCAATAAACAATTTTATAACTAGTCACACCCCAGTGAAACTTTAAAACCACAAATCAAAGAGAAGAATATAAAACTCAGGAAAAGGGATAGATTACCAAAAGGGATGTTAACAACAACAGGAGCCTTCTCATTAGCAACAATGGAAGCCAAAAGATAGGTAGGATAACATCTTCATAGTAAGGAAAGTAAATAAATCTTGAACCAGAATTCTATACATAGTTAAATTTATAAGTAAGAACTAAATTTTCAGACAAGCAACAACAATCATTTTATCTCACAAAAACTTTTGCTGAAAGAACTGATAAATATACTCCAGTAAGAAAAAAATTCAATCCAGAAAAAAAGTGATATATAAGGATTGGAATGTAAGTGAGGTGCTAGAGCGAGCTCACATTAGCCCAGAGAGAGCTGACTGTGAAAATTATAGATTTTTATGAACTGGTTGTTAAACATAGTCATTATTAGAAATGAAATTATATATACTTACAATTAAATTAATTGTTTAAAAAATAAAGGTAAAAAACCCTCAACATGCATTACTTCTCAATTATTTTACTATAAGTTTGCTATTATCTATGCTCTTAAGGTTATTCATGTCTTCTGTATCTATGTGGTAGAACTAATATAGAATGATGTGCTACTGTGCATCTCTTCCCATCTCTGCATTTGGTGATATCACATTGGTAACTATACCATCATGAGATCAATAAATACTACAAAGTAGGTCTCCCTTACCATGTACCGCACAAGAACTAATTGTTAAATACTTATCAGCATTCCACTGAAGATAAGAAATTGGTTTCTATCCTAGGTATACATCCAAAAGAACTGAAAACACATGTCCACCAAAAAACTTGTAACGAATGTTCATAGCATCATTATGCATAATAGCTAAAAGGTGGACACAACCCAATGCCCATCAACTAATGAACAGACAAATAAATATGGTATGTCCATACAATGGAATATTGCTCAGGCATAGAAAGGAATGAAATACATGCTGCAACATGGATGAGCCTTGAAAACATTATGCTAAGTAAAAAAAGCCAGACAGACACAAAAGACCATATATTGTATGATTCCATTTATATGAAATTTCGAGTAATCATAGGTAAATCCATAGACAGAAAGTAGATTAGTAGTTGCCAGGGGTTGGGGTAAGGGGGAATGGAGAGTGACTGGTAATAATTTTCTTTAGGGGATAATAAAAATGTTGTAAAATTAGCTGCATAATTTTCTGAATCTCCTAAAAATGGTTGAATTTTACACTTAAACAGGTGGATTTTATTGTATGTAAATTATATTTCAATAAAAAAGGACTACAAAAGGTAGGCAAAGAACTGTGTATACAGGTTTGTAAGTCTAAATAAATACTGGCTGATAAAACATTTAATGGAAGGGTTAGTAGTTAAAAGTAAGTAGGAGCTAAAATACTAAAAACCAAATTACTTGGAAGCTAGAAGGTGGTGGAGAGCAGAAGTATTCTAAAGCTTTTGAAATCTTCACAGTGAGTTAGAGATAGTGATTAACTTAATGTTAATTAATAATGTAAGAATGCCTATTAAAAGAATAGAGTGAGAATGTGTATAATTTCCAAGCCACTAGTGAGAATATAAAGAAAACAACCAAATCAAAAAACAAGATAAGGGAGAGATCCAAGATGGCAGAGTCGATAAAAGCTATACTTGCCTCATCCTGTGAACACATCAAAATTACAACTAAATTATAGAACAATCAACCTGGAAAACCATCTGAAATTTAGCTGAACAGAAGTTTTAAAACTAAGGATACAGAGAAAAAGCCATGTCAAGATTGGTAGGAGGGATGGGGATATGAAACAGGCTGGTCACACACTCAAGTGTGACTGTTGAAAACTAGAAGAGATATCTTGGCCACAGAGGTTCCCCATTAAGGAGCATAAGACCCCAGCCCCACACCAGGCTCCCCAGACTAGAGTACTGGTGCCAGGAAGAGCAGTCCCCCAACATCTGCTTGTGAAAAACAATGGGATCCCGACCATCCGGGTGGGCTGGGAGGCAGTGGGACATCTAGACGACCTCTGAAAGGGCTCATGCAGGCACTCAGTTGGAGCTCCGGGGGAGGGATGGTGATTCGAGGGACAGTGGAGACATATGGGAAGAGACTAAGTTGTATAACTTTGGGGCAAGGAGTGGAGGGATAGTCAACATTTTCTTTGTGTGGGATCCTCCTCCCATGTAGCCCGCCAAATCTGAGTCTGAATTGGTCTGGTGAGCTCCTCTTGCTCCATCCTGGTAATTCACTGAGATCCTGCCACACCCAACTCCAGACCACAGCAGGCTTTATCAGTGGCTGAACCTTACAGGAGCCAGCAGGTGGCAGTGGCCTCTTGCAGAGCTACCTGAGACCCAGAACTGGTGGCAGCTGCCCTCTGTTCACAGGGTGGCCTCTCCCACATGCCTGCGGGTACAGCACAGGCAGCAACCAACCATAGATCACTTTGTAGCTCCTACCAGGTACTCCCCAGTTGGTCACAGGCAGTGGCTGAACTGGGCCTGTACTGGAGCCCCTCCCCAGAGGCCCTAGAACAAACATACTTGGAGATGGCCTTTAGACCACAGCAGAGCACCACCTAATTAGCCTCACAGGTGGCACTTCCAAAGGGTGATATCAACAGGCACCTGAGCCCACTGGGACTAATCCTGCTCTGTGGGGTAAGCCCCACACATAGCAGCCCATAAGTTGTAGACCGGGCCAATGCCATAGCCAGTCAGCCTGAGGGTCAATGCCACCCACTGATGTTCCAACAGCACAAGGTTAAACTACAATAGGATGAGACACACAAACCCACACAAGAGACTCTCCTGGAGTACTCAGCTCAGGTGACCTGGGAGATTGTGCCACTGAGCCCCACATAAGGCAAGACTGGGAGACATAGCAGATCTACCTAATACATAGAAACAAACACCATGGATGGAACTTGAGACCACCATGCAAAGCAAAATAAGCCAGACAGAAAAAACAAGAACCATGTGATTTCACTCACTTGTAGAACACAAAGCTGAAAGCAACAAAGAAGCAAAAACTTATGGACACAATCAATAGTTTAGTGGTTAGTGGTTATCTGAGGGTATGGAAGAAGGGTTTGTAGAGAAGAGACAGAGTATTAAATATATGGTGATGGAAAGAGAACTGACTCTAGGTGACAAAGACATAACACAACACACAGATGATGTATTGTAGAATTGTACTCCTGGAACCTATGTAATTTTTACTAACTAATGTCACCCCCAAAAATTTAACAATAATAAAAAAAGAAACAAACACAGATAGGCAGCCAAAATGAAAAAACAAAGAAATATATTCCAAGAAAGAACAAGAGAAAACTCCAGAAAAAGAACTAGAGGCAAGAGAAAAAGAACAAAATGAATTAGAGATAAGCAACCTACAAGATAGAGTTCAAACAATGCTTATAAGGATGCTCAGGGAACTTAGTGAGAACTTCAACAAAAAGATAGAAAGTATAAAAAAGGACATAGAAACCATAAAAAAGAACCAGTCAGAAGTGAAGAATATAATAACTGAAATGAAGAATGCACTAGAGGGAATCACCAGCAGATTCGATGAAGCAGAGGACCGTATCAGCAACTTGGAAGACAAAATAGCAGAAAACACCCAATCAGAGCAGCACTAAAGAAAAAGAATCCAAAAATATAAGGATAGTTTAAAAGACTTCTGGGACAACATTAAGTATAACAGCATTTGTATCATAGGAGTACCTAAAGGAGAACAGAACTTACTTGAAGAAATAGTGACTGAAAACTTTCCGAACCTGGTGAAGAAAATAAACATGCAAGTCCAGGAAATGCAGAGAGTCCCAAACAAGATGAACCCAAACAGCACACACCAAGACACATTGTAATTAAAATGGCAAAGGTAAAGACAAAAAGAGAATCCTAAAAGCAGCAGGAGAAAAGCAGTTAGTTACCTAAGAGGGAGCTCCCATAAGACTGTCAGCTGATTTTACAAAAGAAACTTTGTAGGCCAGAAGGGATTGGCATGAAATATTCAAAGTAATGAAAAGCCAGGACCGATAGCCCAGTAGGCTATCATTTGAAATCCAAGGACAGATAAAGAGCTTCCCAGACAAGAAAAAGCCAAAGGAGTTCATTACTACCAAACCAGAATTCCAGGAGTGTTAGAGAGACTTTTATAACATGGAAAAAATAAACAAAATATATGAATAATAAAATGGCAATAACTACATTTCTATCAACAATTACTTTCGATGTAAATGAATCAAATGCTCTAATCAAAAACATAGGGCAGCTGAATGGATAAGAAAACAAGACCCTTACATATGCTGCTTATAAGAGACTCAACTTCAGATTGAAAGACACACAGAGACCAAAAGTAAAGGGATGAGAAAAAGTTTTTTCATGAAAATGGAAACAAACAATAAAATCTGGGATAACAATACTTATATCAGACAAAATAGACTTTAAAACAAAGGCTATTTATCTTAAGAAACCCAAATGGTACTGTAAGAAGACATGTTCATCCACATGTTCATTACAGCATTATTTACAATAGACAAGACGTGAGGCAGCCTGGGTGTTCATTGATAGATGAGTGTATAAGAGGAGGTGGTACATATATGTAATGGAATGTTGTTCAGCCATGGCAGGAAATGGGTTCTTGCCCATTGGGCAACATGGATGGACCTGGAGGGTATTGTGCTGAGGGGAGTATGTCAGACAGAGAAAGATGATGCAATGTGATTTTGCTTATATGTGGAATCTAAAGAACAAAGTAAACAAACAACAGAAACAAACTCATAGACATAGAGAACATTTTGATGGTTGCCAGATGATGGGGGGCTTGGGGGTGGGTGAAAAAAGGGAAAGGGATTAAAAAGCACAAAATTGTTGTTAGACAGTAGTCATAGGGATGTTAGTAGTCACAGAGCATAAGCAAGACAGTCAATAATATTGTAATATCTAGTGTCAGATGGGTACTAGATTCAGAGTCACGAATGAGAGGGGAGTTGGGGGACAGGGTGAAAAAGGTGAAGGCATTAAGAAGTACAAATTAGTAGTTACCAAATAGTCATGGGGATATAAAGTAAAGCACAGGGAATATAGTCAGTAATATGGTAATAACTATGTATAGTGCCAAGTGAGTACTAGATTAAACAGGAGGACCACTTCTTAAATTATACCAATGTCTAACTGCTTACTATACTGTACACATGAAATTATAAAATAATATGAATGTCAACCGTAATTGAAAAATTAAAAGAGTGGGTAGAGTGAAGGGCAATAAATGATTCAAATCACCAGGTATAAAACAAATAAGTCATGGGGATGTAACGTGTAGCATAGGGAATACAGTTAACAATATTGCGACAGCATGATATGATGTCAGATGGTTGCTGGACTTATTATGTTGTTCACTTCTTTAGGTATACGAGGGCTGTCCAGAACGTATCCATCCATGTAATATGAAAAATAGAGGCATTTATGGCTGAATTTTTTCTGGACAGCCCTTGTATAAATATTGAACAACTATGGTATACACCTGAAATTGATATAATGTACAATAGCTATATTTTTTAAATAAAAAAGTTTTAAAAGACAGCAAGATATGACAATAAAGAAAAAAAAAACACATGGCAAATAGACAAAACAAAACAAGGGGGAAAATAGCCCCAATATATCATCAAGATAAGGAATATAATGTGCCTACAAAAAGATAAAGATTCTCAGTTTGGAATTTTAAAAATCCAGCTGTATAATGATTACAAGAATGAATTCATAAGATAATGATGCAGAAATGAGATAAGAATGGGGAAAATATACTAGGCAAATTCTAAGTAAAATAATGTGATAATAACAGATTTGAAGTAAAAAGGCATTATTAAAGAAAGAGTTACATCATTCAGTGATAAAAGGGACAATTCATCAGGAAATTATGACCCAGAAAATCTTTGTACCAACTGGAAACATTGCCTCCAATTATGCAAGACAGAATTACAGGGAGAAATGGACTAATACACATAGTGGGAGATTTTAACACAATTCATTCAGCAGGTGATAGAGTAAGCTGACAAAATATTTGTAAGGCTACAGAAGATTTGAACAACAGAACAATCAAGCTGTCTTTCTTTCCATCTTTCCATACTTACCTTCTTTAGCCTTGGAAGTTTCTCCTCCCTGTGGCTGTACACTGCGTCATTTGCAAAGTTTTGCAGATTCTTGGAGTACAGTGGGTTGGTTCCATGCCAACACTCTTTCATCCTATAGTTAGTTCTTTGGCTCCTGCCTGAACCATTGTAATTTTCTCTTAATTGATCCTCCTATATTTATGAAGCACTGCCCAAACAACATGTGGTTCAGTAGTTTCATTTTTTATGTTTTAAATTTTATTTTTGGATTAAGCCAGACCAAAGGTACTGCAATATTTCATTCACAGGGGAATCACTCTTACTGAACTGAGCTCTTGTGTGAAGCGATTGGCTACTTGGAGAGATAGTTAAAACAAAATACTGAGAAACTTCCTCTGGTTAGTATATTATTACAGGCACATACAGTATCCTCTTATGAGGAATCTTGTGGGGGAAATATTCTGAAATTCCTACTTCTGTACAAGCAGTTTTATATATTTTATGGACACTATGTCATGTAACTAATATTTCCACTATGCTAAGGTCACTAGAAAACTCATAGCCAAATTTGCTGGTCATTTTTAACAAGTGTATAGAATAATAATAGTTCATATTTATTGAATGCTTGCACCAAGTACTGTTGCAAATGCTTTAACATGTATTAATCTATTTAACACCCATCTCATTATAATAAGATAGGACCATTAGGATGGTCCTATCCCCCATATTAAGAAGAGGAAATTCAGGTACAGAAAAGTTTTAACTGGCTCAGAGTGTATAGCTAGTAAATGGAGAGCCAGAATTTAAACCCAGGCAGTCTGTTTCCATAATCCATACTCTTAATCACTACATGATGTTACCTCTTTAAATCTTATGATATGCAGGCTTGTGTGCTAATCATAGCTTCTGGCTTATTAATTTCCTATGCTTACACTGTTGCTTCTGGCTAAGATCTAGCAATAAGGACTGGATTTACCTTCCCACTTGCAGCAGTTAAAAATCTGAACAAAATATATGAAACATAGTTTTTAAGACATTGGATATCAGGCAACTAAAGACAGTGGTCCATAAGAGAAAGAAAAATACATGAGGTAAGCCCTAGAATTGGCTCTGCTTACCTTCTGGAGATGGGTTTCTAGGCTGTGGTGCCAAGAGTAAAGCCAGGCAGAACCCGTTTGTTTCCCTGATTTGACGAGATGGAGCTGGGAATCTGGGGAGGTCAAGGTGGCAAGTGTTCACAGAGAACAATACCAAAGAGAAGAGAGCTGCACAAAAAGAAAGCTCTGGCTATCTGTTGAGGGCCACTCCTGAGTCTTCAGCATGCTTACCAGAGAAAGAGCCATTTACAAGGCCTAGAAAGAATATTCTCAGAGATTGCACAGGTCTAGTTTCTATTCCCAGCATTCAGAGTGGAAAGACATTTCATAAGGCATCAGGTGAACTTTGCCATAATAGTGGGATAAAATTAGCACTAGACTAATATTACTCTGGTCCCATCTAATAAAGTTTAAAAGTAATAGCCAAAAGTTTTTTCCAAAAAGCCAAAGGACCCATACAGAAGGACCCATATAAGGAGAAAAATCAGTCAATTGAAACTTACCAAGATAGATAGGATAGCTAAATAAGGACATTGAAACAGTTATAACTGTATTCCATGTGATCAAGAAGCTACAAAAGAATGAGCCTGTTAAGCAGGGACATGGAAATATAAAAAAAGACCCAAATCCCAGAAGGAGCAAGCATACTTAGTGCCTGTATCTTGGTTTCTACATGCCATTTTCGAAAAAAACAAACCAGGGCTCTTTAGAGAAATGGCTGATTACAGATCTGGAATGGAAAAGATGATCCTAGAGCATGCTGTAGTATGAGAAAGTAAGAAAATACTCAAAAAACAAAAGGATGAGAGCATGTCAAAGAGTCATAGAAGCCAACCAGAAAGAGCATTCAGTGACCAAAAATTTGAGCAAAGAAATAAATAACATGGTATTTATATTATAACCCAAAATATAAAATAAATATGCATGCATCCAAACTGATATTAAATGATTAAATAAATAAATAAATAACTCTTCCATATAGAAGAATGCCAAATAATATAGGTAGATACCCCCCGCTCCAAGATGGAAATTAATCACTCCTCTACCCATGAGTGTGGGGTAAACTTAATGACATGCTTCCAAAGAACAGTATGGAAAGGGAAAAATAGTAGCTTCACAGTAGGAAAATCTAGCAGAACTACCTTAACCAAGTGATTAAAGTTTACATCACCAGTGATGTCATGTGGATATCATGTGCCCTCTAATTTGATGTAATAAGAAGGACACTTCACCTCTGTGTTATTCTTTCCCCAAACCCACAACTCCAGTCTAATCAAGAGAAGAACATCAAACAAACCTCAAATTAAGGGGTATTCTATAAAATACATGACCAGTACTGCTCAAAACTTTCAAGGTTGTGAAAAACAAGAAAAAGACAGAAACTGTCATGGGTCAGAAAAGACTAAAGAGACATAACAACTAAATAAAATGTGATATCCTTAATTGGTTCCTGGAACAGAAAAAAAGACATTAATGGAAAAATTGTAGAAACCTGAAAAGTGTGGGATTTGGTTAATAGGAATGTATCAATGTTGGTATCTTAGTTTTTGTAAGTGTACCATAGTAATATAAGATAATAACATTAGGGAAAACTGAAACTGGATGAGGCACATATGGGAATGCTCTGTACTATCTTTGCTAATTTTCTTTAAATCTAAAATTATTCTAAAATAAAAAAGCTATTTAAAAAACCCAAATTGAGGTCAGTCGCAAGGGAGTGAGCACAGGACTGCTAGACTGCAGCAGCAGAGCAATGCTGATCAAAGGAACTTGTTTCTTCAAGCGCCTCTGGCAGCAATCTGACATTGAAGTTGACAAAAAATTAGAGAGGAAAGCACAAGTTACTCCAGAAAAACCCAGAAAGCAAAAGACTGGTGAAACTTCAAGAGCTCTGTCATCTTCTAAGCAGAGCAGCAGCAGCAGAAACAATAAAGTTTCAGACTGAGAAAATGAGGTACTTCAGTATTCGAGACTTTAAAGAGAAAGTCCTAAACAATATTAGAGAGTATTAGATAGATCTGGAAGGTGAAATCAAACCAGGAAGAAAAGGTTTTTCTTTAAATCCTGAGAATGGAGCCAGCTGAAGGAACAGATTTCTGATATTGATGATGCAGGAAGAAAACTAAAATCAGAGCCATTTAAAACCTGTACTGGTCTAGTTGTTTTAATTTGGTTTTTTACATTGACTTTTGTTTTCTAAACATTGTTTTCCAAGCTATTGTATATTTGGATTGCAGAAGAATTTGTAAGAATAACAGTTTTTAAAAATGTGTGTTATTAAACATGTTCTGAGTGAAGTTGTCAACTTTATTAAGGAGGATTGGTTTGTGCCCACCACAAGTTAAAATAAAATCACGTAATGCAATCTTAATTGTTGTGGCTTTCCTTAATCAGAAGAACTGATACTGTTTAAGGCCAAAAGTTATCAGTTTATAGACATTTAATTTCAAATGGACTTTTACATTCAAAAGGATTTGTATTATATTGAATTTATAAACTTTGTATTGTGAAATCTATAGTTGATCTGTTTTCTTCCAACCAAATGTCTAGACTTTGATTTTTCTCCCCAGTGATATTTCACTTTACTCTTTACTTCATTTTCCTTTAATAATTTGTCATGTTCAGTTTTCATTTCACTTTTTGCTCTTTTTTCTGGAATATATTATGCTAACCTGCAAAGTTAGTGAAACTGTCTAAATGTTAGCTATCTCAACAAGGTACTTGTAATTAAAATACTATATGAGAACTACAATCTCTAATTATACTGAATTAAATATCATGAGATATATTTTGATAAACAACATGGCTTTACAAAAGCTCTGAGCAAGTAAATGTATGTCATTACCTGTAGTGTTTTGTGTAGTTATCTATCTTATTGCATGGTCTGCAGAAAATAATGACTTAGATACCCGATTTGTTTTCCCTCACTAAACATGTTCATGATAGGATGATGTCTATGAAATCAGACATTGTTAAATTAGATTAGGATTTAATAAAAATTGTAAATGCTTACTGATTTAACATTTTATTTTATAATATTGAGTATGGATTATATATAGCCAGACATATCACTGCGCTTTAACGTCATAGTAGGTAATGTGGTCAGTTTTTAGGGGAAAGAGAATATACTTGTGTTTTTTTGGCTTTTGCTTCTGTATTCTTGGTTTTTTTTGCAGTTAATCTACTGGTCTTAAATGTTACTCAGTTTTAGCAGGCACTCTAAAGTGATTTTCACTGAACCATAGTGACAAAGCAGACACAGATTGAGGCACAAACTTGAGGGGCTTTGCAGCAATAAATAGGACATGGTGTGCCTTAGGAAAAGAATGTTTGTAAGATAACTATAACTGAAGTTAAAGAAGACAGTGAAGATAAAGGAATTCTCTTCAAATTAAATGATATCACATGATCACACTGATAAGACACAATTCTAGCTAGACTAGTAAAAAGATTTAAAAACATGTAAAAAATTTTGTTGACAAATTATTTTTGATAGCTAATCTCAAATAGTTACTGCCACATCCCAGATTTGCACTATTATACCAATTTTGATTACTTATATCTAGAGAACATGGGTTCCCCAGTGGTGATATGGATACCCTAAGGGTACATGCTAGGCCATTCAGGGGTAGACAAAAAATAATCAGTAATGGCAAAACAAGCGAACAAAAACAAATAAAGTAAAAAAGTGCAAAACGTTAGCTACAGACCAATAAATGTTAAGTGTGAATCACTGTTAATGGAGAAACTTCAAATTTGGATCACATTAGCAAATGATGATTGGTGAGGGGGAAGCTATGAGTCCTTCCCCCAAACTGCTCTTCTACCAATCATTACCCAGTTTCAGAACAGCCCATTTGCGACATTTCTAGAACTTCCCCAAACATATAAATACATCCATAGCCAGACTGTTTGATCAGTTTAGTTATTGACTGAGTAAAAGTGAGTGCATTGTCTTTAATTGTGGTTCTTTTCAAATAGTTTTTTTTAATTTAGATTTAACACAGTTTCAGTCATTAAGCATGTTAGTTATGGATCAGACATTGAAAATAGGAATGGTTAAGAAACCAAAACTTAATGTGGGTTATAATCCACTGCCAAATATTAATACTTCTCAACACGTGTCCACAGCTACAAGTACACTGACACCGAGAAACGTAGAATGCTGAGTGCCTCAGATACTACACAGAAGAAAGGGGAAGACTCTGTAGAGTATATGACATGTGGGTTTTCATTTGTAGAGGATGATGACTGTCCTAAGTCTTTCTGTGTTGTGTGTGGGGAAATATTATCCAATGGTTGCATGAAACCCTCTCTACATTTAGAATCTAAACATCCTATGTATAAAAACAAAGAAATACATTATTTTTGGTGCTTAGAAAAGGAGTCCAATTGTTACTGCATACATGACGTCAGGAAAGAAAGACAATGAGAATGCAGCTGAGGCTTCATATCGTGTTGCTTATCTCAAAACTAAATGTGCTAAAAACCACACCATAGCTGAAGGTTTAATTCCTCCACTTACGAAAGATACCATTTTTTGTTTGTTTGGGGAAGGACATGTCAGCAAAATCACTACTGTCTCTTTTTTAAACAATACAGTGTCTTCATGAATTCAGGAAATGCCTGACGTTGTTGAAGCTGTAGTAGTAGATAGAATTAGAAAAAGTAAATTCTTTTCCATCCAGGTCGATGAAAGTGTAGATGTTGCTTATTTATTTAGTTTGCTCATCATCGCAAGGTACTTGGCAGGAAATGAAATTGAGGAAAAGCTGTTGCTTCATTACCCATTGACAGAGCACACCCCAGGCAAAGGTATTTTTAATGCAATCAACAGTTATCTCATTGCAAAGGACGTTAGTTGGTTGAATTGTTGTGGTGGATGGACTGACGGAGGCAAGCCTATGCCAGCTTGTTTTACAGGCCTACACGGCTAAACTAAAGAAGTAGCTCCCCATGTACCATGGAGTCACTGCTGCATTTGTAGACAAGTCTTGCATTTAAGCCTCTTCCTAGTGAACTGAAAGAGGTTCTTGATGAGGCTATAAAGGTTGTAAATTTTATTAAGTCACAACCATGAAACTTCAGATTGTTTAAAGTTCTGTGTGAAGAAATGAACAGCATTCACAGCACATTCCTTCTGCATCTGAAGGTAAAGTGGCTATCTTGTGGCAAAGTAGTTATAAAGGTGTTTGAACTTAGACATGAAGTCCAGGTAGTTTTTGGAGACCATCATTTCTCTCCTGCTCCAAAGATTCAGGACAGTGATTCGTTTCAAAGTCTTGCATATTTATCAGATATTTTTCAAGACATAAACAAACTCAACTTGTCACTTCCAAACAGCTCAATCACCAGATTCAAAGTAACTGACAAAACTAAGATAATGATTAAAAAATGGACTTTGGGAAAGCTTGTATTGAAAGAGGTCAGCCTGAAGTTTTTGAAACTCTGCACAACTTCTTATCTGAGAATGACTGGCACCTACCCCAAAATGTGAAGGAGAATATTGTAAGTCACTTGGAAGGTCTTCAAGTGTCCTTTTATAAGTACTTCTCTCAACATGGAAAAGAAAACAACTGGATTGCAGATCCCTTCAATGAAGAATTCTTCAAAGAAGCTAAACTATCAATCAATACAAATGCAGTTAATTGAACTTTCAAGTGATTCTTCTTTAAATTCTAATTTTAAAAGAAAGCATCTTATTACCTTCTGGGTAGATGTCAGTGAGGAATATGAACAGCTCAACAAGAAGTCATTCAAATACCTCTTGCCAGTTACTAATACTAGACTATTGAAGAGAGCTTTTTCTTCTTACATCTTTGTAAAAAATAAGTACTGCAACAAGCTTAATGCAAGTCTAGATTTAAGACTGTAACTTGCATCTTTTGAGCCTGATTTCAAGAAACTGAGTGCATCTAAGCAAGCTCAATGATCTCACTAACAATGTTTCAATCAGCTAGTGATCTGCATAACAATTTTTAATAAATTAAGTTTGTTAAATACTTAATCATTATCAATATTTAACTGTCACAAATATTATAAAATTAAATCTGTGGTTTGTATTTTTAGTGTAGTAATTTTTCTTTCCTATCTTATTACTTCATTACTGTTTTACATTAAGATATGCACTGAACAAAAGTGTCAGTATTTTAAAACAGATGTTTTAAAAACAAGGGCTACAATTTATACAAATGGGTTTAAAAGAGGCCCACAAGTGAAAAAGATTGGGAACCACTGGTCTAGAACATTGTTATGGTAGAATTGCGAAAGACTTGATGTTGAAACCATCTGCCAGGCCACATATAGTTAACTGGAGGGTAGTCTAAGTTTTGTTTTTTGTTTTCTGGGGTTTTTTTTTTTTTTTTTACATTTTTTAGATGATTTTTTTCAAGTGTTTTTAGCAATCACCCTAATAGCTGTGCAATTGGGGAAATAAATTCTTTTCTAGTATTTTAGCCTTCATCAAATAATAGGTTCCAAAGTGTTAAAAATAATTTATTTCAGACAAATTATACTTGATTGATAATGTCCCTCTTTTTTGGAAACATATGTGTCCTGTTAATTGGAGAGATTTGTAAAGTATTTCTTATCTATTCAGAAAGGGTAGTTAGAACACAGAACTTTGAGTTTGGTGTAGCTGGAGAGGAGATAATGGGCAAATTTCCTAGGGTTGTATGAATTTAAGGGGTATATGTATTTTGAAACAATCTGCTAATCCAGAGATGGTCCTGAAATCTATTACCCAGGCATTTTCTAGCTATTTAGTTTATGTCATTAAACCTTCATATAAGGAATGTTTCTCTGGCAGAATTTGGTAAGTTGATGACTCAATTCATTTAAACACATTACTGGATTGCAATATATAGAAATTATTAATCTTTTTGTGTGTAGGAAAGAATGAGAACTGGGTTAAAATAAGAGTCAAATTAACTTGTAGAAGATACTTTTGTTTTCTGTTTAAATGTTACCTTCTTGGTAAGATTTCTTCAGAAAGAAAGCTTGGCATTTTGGGTCAGCCATTTCTTGCCTTGTAATGCCAAAATGAATTTAATTAATGCCAGTCTTTGAAAGTACTCTAGCAGGACTTTTCTAACAGGGTCTTACTCTGTTTTTTAAAGTAAAAGAAGCATTTCCAATGCTCTTGGCATTTTATTAAAAGAACAACCCCTACAAAAAGAAAAATATATAATTTGATTATTCTCTTTTGTTTTGCTTCATAAATGCTTAAGAACTTCCTTTGAAGAATAATCCTACCTCATTAGCTCGTCAAGATTCTGTGATGATCAACCTATTCTACATGTTTTTGGGAAAAAAGAAAATAAAAAGTATGTTCTAAGGTCTTGGCTATTGAAGAGAAAAGAAAAAGAATTGAGAATTAACTGTTCCTGACAAAGGTATGTTAGAAAAGTACTATTATAGTTTGAAACATTAAAGTGCTGGCTATATTTTAAGTATCTTTCCTGATATTCTTTGCTTTTACTTTTTATGTAAATTAATCCAGTGAAATACTCAAAGGTCTTTTTTCTGCATGTGCCTTCTTTTTAAGTGTTGTTCCAGATAACCTCTAGGGGTAAACATTCACATAGTCACTAATGTAATTCTGCAATTGCAGAATGCCTATGTGCTTTGTTTGGTACATTCTCCATGCAGATGACAATGAACGTAACATCCCATCTGTGAATATTTTAAATGTTAAAATAAAAATAAGAAATGTGAAAAAAAAAACCACCCAAATTGAACTTCTAGGTATGGGAACTACAATATTGGAGACAAAAAATATGCAAAAAGAGATAAAAATAGATTAGAAATTTCAGAAGAAACATTAGTGAATTTAGGAACACAGCAGTAGAAACATTACAAAAAGACACAAAGAGAAAAAGAAACCAGAAAAGATTGGACAGAGTACAAGGAGCTGTGGAACAACTTCAAGTGGCTTAATATTTGAGTCCTAACAAAAGAAGAGATCAAAAACTACTTGAAGAAATAATAGCAATAAGTTTTCTAAATTTGTTGAAAACTCAAGGCCCACAAATCTAAGGTCAATGAACCCAACCACAAGACACATGAAGAAAACCACACCAGGGCATATCACAATCAAATTGCTAAAGTCAGTGATAAATTAAAAATCTTAAAGCACCAAGAGAGGAAAGAGCACATACAGAGGAACAAAAGTAAGAATTATAGGACACTTTCATTAGAAAAAATGTAAACCACAAGATAATGGAGCAAAATATTTAAGGTAGAGAAAGAAAATATAATTGTCAATTTATAATTTGAAAATATTTTGAAAAAATAATTTGAAAATATAAAGTATTTTCAAATATAAATGTGACAAAGAAGAGTCTTTTCAAAGGGGTGCAGAGACAACTGATATCCACATGCAAAAGAATGAAGTCAGACACTATTTCACACCATATACAAAATCAAACTCAAAATGGATCGAAGACCTAAATACAATAGCTAAAACTGTAAAGCTATTGAAAGAAAACATAGAAATAAATCTTCATGACTTTGGATTTAGCAATGGCTTCTTAGCACAAGCAACCAAAGGAAAAATAGATAAGTTGGACTTAATCAAAATGTAAAACTTTTGTGCACCAAAACACACTATCAAGAAAGTAAAAAGACAGTCCACAGAATGGCACAACATATTTTCAAATAATGTATCTCATAAGGGTCTAATATCTAGAATATATAAAGGTCTCTTACCATTCAACAACAAAAAGACAAACAACCCAAATAAAAAATAGGCAAAGGACTTGAATAGACATTTCTCTAAAGAAGATATACACCTAGTCAAAAAACACATGAAAAGATGTTCAATGTCATTAGTCATTAAGGAAATGGTAATCAAAACCACAATGACATGCCACTTTACACACATTAGGATGGATATAATTAAAATTTTTTTAAAAAGGAAAATACAAGTGTTGGGAATCTGGAGAAGTTGGAACCCTCACTTCAATACATTGCTGCAGGGAATGTAAAATTGTGCAATGACTGGTTCCCCAATAAGTTAAACAATTACCACAGAATCCAGCAATTCCATTTGCAGGCATACACTTGAGAGAATTAAAAACAGGTGTTCAAACAAAAACTTGTGCATACATGGTCATAATAACTTATACACTATTCACAATAGCAGAAAAGTAAAAACAACACAAATGTCCATCTATGAATGAATGGACAAACAAAATATAGAAACCAATACAATGGAATATTGTCTAGCCCTAAAAAGGAATGAAGTACTGATACACGATGTAATAGGGATGAATAGGGATGAGTAAAAGAAGTCAGACACAAAGGCCACCTATTGCATGATTCCATTTATATGAAACTTCCCTAATAGGCAAACCCATAAACAGAAAGTTCATCAATAGTGTCCAGAAAGTAGCGGGAGAGGGACAATGGAGAGTGGCTGCTTAATAGATACAAGCTTTCCTTTTTGGAGTGAGGAAAATGTCCTGGAATTAGGTGGTGGCGATGGTTGCACAACACTGTGAATGTACTAAATGCCACTGAAATGCACACTTTAAAATGTTGAAATGGTGAATTTTATGTGAATTTTACAATAAAAAATCAATTACCATACAAATCTATTCTTCATTCAACTACCAAACATTTATTGAGCAGTTTCTGGCAAGCTTTATTCTGGATACAGAGACTACGGAGAATAACCAGATACGGTCTTGGCTTCTGAGTTCATGGGCTGGTAGGGGAGGAAACACGTTCTGCAAACAGTGAGGTTCAGTTAAATGTTAGTTTCCTTGACGTAAGAATGTGCACTGTACACTGGGGTGGCTGCTTTACCAAGGGCTTGTGGGGTGAGAACGGCAACGGCAAGGCTGAGTCTTGAGTGACGAGTAGGAGAGTGCCAGGTGGATGGCAGCAGGGAGAGATTCCAGGCAGAGGGTGTGACCTGAACCAGCTCAAAAAGCTGGTGTCAAAAAGCTTCCAGCTTTCAGCAAACTCCAAACCAAATAGGACATATGCAGCAGTCTAGAGGATGGATTTCAAGATGGTGAGGTGACAAGTAGGGGACCGTCCATCCCTGTCTGGTTGTAGTAGGTGACACTAGGAAATGTTAGGGGTATGGCATGGACTTGACTGATGCAAGCATCAAAGATAGTGTGACTCCAAAACTGGGCTACTTGATGTGTGGTGAATGCTGCCAACCCCTAAGGTGGGCCCCCAGGACATTGATCTCAGGGGACAGCAAGCTAGAATTTACAGCCCCCACTTATGTATTCTACTGTTTTTAACACACACACACACACACACACACACACACACACACACACTTTTTTTGCATTTGAAACCTACTTCCCTTTTCCTTGGGCTTCCTCTGTTTTCCTGTTTGAAGTGTATGTTACTATGGAAATGTCATGGCACAGTAAAGTGGCATTTACAAGTGAGGTGTGGGGAATTTTCAGAACATCTAGAAACACAAGTCCAGGGTTTAAGAATATAAGCCCTAATGATGTGATAGCATTCTTGCCTTCAGACACTGTGTTATAAATATAAACACACCCGGAAATTTTAGACAGCATAGAGGAGATAGTTGAGAACTTTATTAGGATTTATGTGCCCAGATTTTAAAAAATGTATATGAGAAATATTAAAAACACAAAACATAGCACACTACTTGGGAAGAACATCTGGAAAAAATGAAAGACAGAATGCCAACATTTACTTATGAATACACACCTCTGAAAGAAGGACCAGGAGGCCCTGGACACCCCAGGAAAACTTGGAAAAATCTTTGTAGCACCTTCTGTGCCATAAATATGTTCCCCAAAAATTGCATGCAAGTCAACTGTTGGTAAATCATTATTATCAAATGTAAGGGTGACTGCTATTTTAAAGATATCTTAAGAATGTACACTTTAGTAGAGGAAATTATTACCAATGGAGTAATGGAAAAAACTCACTGGACTGAGTGAAATTCAAGGTCCTTCATTATTATCCTGGCTCTGCCAACTAGATGTGTGATTCAAGACAAGTCACTCAACTTCCCTGGGCCAATTTCCTCGTTCTAATCTGGGTTGTAATTCTGAATTTTCACTTATTAGTTTCTTAAAGCAACGTACAGGGGTACTGGCACACAGCCTAATGTCCAGTTTCTTCTGGGAGATAAAAACCACACACCAAATCCTTGTGGACAGAGCTCAGGGTCCTTTTCTATTAGCGGAGCTTAGGTTGGTACAGCCAGCAGGCCAGTTAGTGCTGTTCTGTGTTTTGCATCTCCATTACTCACGTTCTCATTTCCACAATTACCCCAAGTGTGATCATTCCAATTTTTTGTTCCAAATTCTTTATAAAATTTTGTCCTTTTCAGTTGTCCTTTGGGAAAGATTAACTGTCTAAGGCAGGAGGACATTTTCAGTAGTCTCTCCACCTCTGGCCCTGTCCCTATCCCACAAGGCTGAGCAATGCCTAAGGGTAAGGGCTTACCCTCTGTGCCTAGTACAGGCCCAGCCCCAAAGAAGGAATTCAGTAAATGACTGTTCATTGAATGTTTCTGAAGGAGGAGGCTGAGGCAGAGAGAGGGGTCTGATGAAATACCCGAACCCTAGGGGTAGACTTTTAGCTGCTTCTTTAAACAGTTCTGAACTTTCCAAATTTTCTACAATAGGCAGAAATATAAATATGCCACAGCATTAAACTGTCCTTTTCTTGGCTTTTTGTCAATGCCCTGGTCTCTCATAAATAATGCCCAGTTCTCCAATGTTTGGGACAGGACATGGGGCGCACATCTTTTCTTTAAGAAAAACAGCAAGTACAGCCCCCCAGTCTGTTTTGCTTAAACAGTGATGACACTATGCATTTGTTTATGTGGACCTAACACCTGCCATCTAGCCCCAGGCAAGGACCCCTGCCAACTGGCTTTAGAAAAGGCCATTTACCAAGTGTTTAGGCACCACCTTGATTAATCTGCCATACAGGAAGTATAAAACACAACTGTGAGAATTCTTTTGTCTTCTTAAGCAAAAATAGCTTTATTAACTGGCAAGAGATAGAAGGCAACGGGTCAGGCTTTTTGCCAGTTACTACCATCTTGTAGAGTAATTCAGGAGCTGTTAGGAAGACTAAAGAAGCAAAGGAAATCACTACCGAGTCTCAACTACATGCCAGGTCTTGCACTGGGCACTTCATATGTATTATTTAATGTAAGCCTCACATCTAATATCACTATCTAACATGCCATGTTTTTACTCATTTACCTTATTTCTTATCTATGTCCCCCACTTAAACGTATGCTCTTGAGGAGGAATATTTTTTGTCTTGTTTATTACTACATCCTCAGTGTCTAGGACGTTGTCCAATACATATAAGCACTCAATAAATATTTGTTGAATGAACAAAATAAACTCCAAGGATGTTATTATTGTCCTTCTACAAATGAGTATACTAGTGTTACAAGAGTGCAAAGGAACTGCCCAGTCACATGGCTTGTTGAGAACTAAAACGCAAGTCGCACTCCTTTGCTCTTTCTATGATGAAGAGACTTAGACTCAGAGCTTGGAAACTCTCCCAGCTTGAGAAATCTATACGCTATATGCCTAGAAAACCTATATTTACCTTGTGTACTCATTTGAAAGTTTGAAATGTCAACTGAGGAGATATATTTGGCATTTTAATGATAAACATTTTGCTAAAGCAATAATGAAGGACACGTTTTCCTAGCATAGAATGTCATCTACAGATTGGCATTACTCTACATCATTTCTCACTTTATTTTTTTATTTTTATTTTTTTAGAGGTGAAACAAAGTGATAGTTCATTGAAGAGAAAGTACACTCCAAAGAGGTAGGAGTGGGCTTGAGCAAGGAGAGTGGTTCAAGAGCCCCATTTCTCACTTAAAAATTCTATAACATGATTACTCTCCAGACATAAAAATAAAAAGCACAGTAATTTTGCACATTCACAAAACAATATTTGCAAATCTTAGAGTTTTGTGGGTTACAATATTAAGATGACTAATGATATACATGGGGTATTCTCAAAGGAGTAACAAATATTCCGGTGTACATCGTGTTGCTTGAGTGTCCTAGTGTGGGGGGAGGTAGACTTGGCCCATTGAAAGCCATTCCTATCCTACAGAAATGATATGGAAGGCTCAAGGATTCTTCCGTGAGTCAGCTGTAACAAAATCCATCTTGGGAATATTCACTTTGTGCAAAAGAATGTAAGAACAAAATCCAAAGCAGGTCAATTTTACCCAGGAGAGTATTTCATATCTTTCTCCATTTGTCAGAATATATTTGATCCCTACATGCTCCTTTACCTACTTAGGACTACGTAATAGGAGCATGCAACTTATGGTGTCTTCTCATACCACTGGGTTTCCTGCAGAGATTCTGGTCACATCCCCTTCTCTGGGGCAGGCCCTTTTACTTCCTGTCCCACTCTTGCTTAACAACACAGTATCATACATTGTATGTCAACTCAGCCAGTTAATTCTTCATGGCCCAAACTAGTGATTTGGCCTCACTCTCTCCATTGCCAACTTTTGGTGCTATTATTTTACTTATGATAATAAATGTAATGATATTTTAGAAATAATTTTTTAAAGAAATGGGAAAATTTTAAAAATACTCATACTCCAACCACCCATAGCATAAGCTTTTTAGCCATTTAAAAAACATTTTTGGATTTATATATACAATTAGTATATTATTCTTTTCACTTAAGATTATAAACATTTTGCCATGCTGGTTAACTCTTCACAAACATTAATTATAATGACTGCATAATAGTCTATTGTATAGTCACACTGTAATTTATTTAACCAATTTTCTACTGTTGGACTTATGGATTATTAAGCATAAATTCCACCCACACTTTAGACTATTTCTTTAGGACAAATTCCCAGAAGTGGAATTAGAGGATCAGACGGTATAAACATTTTTAAAGCTCCTGATAGATACTGCCAAATTGCTTTTCAGAAAGCTGTTGCCAATTTACACTTCCAACACTGCCAGTGTGGTTTTCTACCAACACAGATCTGTCTAAAGGATAATAAAATTTAAGTGGAACATACAGAGGTCTGTGGCAAAGGTCATATCTATTTCCAGGTATGCAATTAACAACGAGTTAGTGTGAGCTCATGGAACAGAAGTTTTGCAAAAGTGGAGAAATATAATTAGATTTCAGACTGTCAGATCTAAGGCCTGTGTCTATTTTGTACATTGCTGTACCCCACCAAGCACACAGGACAGTGCCTGGCACGCACAGCCATTCAATAAAAATCTGTTGAATTAACACAGAATCTTCTTTCAGATGAAGTTTTTTAGCAGCTGTAGGATTTCATCGCTCCTGGATTCAAGGGGAACATGACTGGCTGGATTAGACACCCTTATAAAGGTCTGTTCAATCCTGAGATTCTATTTCAACTTTGGAAAGTCAGTTTAAATGAAGGTAACAAAATATGGCTCTTTAGGGAAAAAACAAGTGAACACACCTAAAATGACATACCTTGGCATCAGTTGCAAAACAAAAACAAAAACAAAAAACATACATAATTTTTCTACACACATGTAAAAAAAAATAATCCAGTGGGTTTTGTCACTTGCATAGCAGTCACTTTTGCAGATGATAAATTTATTCAAATGCTGCCTGTTTTGTAACCTTCAGTTCATTCTGTTATTGCAACTTGGTACCTTTTGTAATACTGCCATTAATTGTTTTTGAGATATTACAAGGACATATATAGGTAGTAGTTTGTATTATATTATTTTTGGTCAAAAACAACACAAAGTTCATTTTGTGAACCAGAATAGGTTCAAGATAAAATAGTCAATCATTCAGCTCTAGTTCACTCCCCTGGTATCATAAAGACAATATTCTACAATTTCTATATAGTAAATTGCCAGACACGGCCAGATCAATTTGGCATTAACAATGTTATTGTTGGAAAATGATCAATCTCATGTCATTTTTATATACACACGATATACCCTAGACTAGGGGTCGGCAAACTAGGGTCCATGGGCCAAAATCTGTTTTTCTACAATGTGCAAGCTAAAATGTGTAAGAATAGGGTGTTTTTTACATTTTTAATGGTTGAAAAAAATTAAAATATTTTGTGACATGTGAAAATTATATGAAATTCAAATTCCAGTATCCATAAATAAAATTCTTTTTTAGGGCATAGCCATGCTCATCTGTTTCCATATTGGCTATGTCTGCTGTAGCAATAAAATGTTGAGTAGTTATAACAAAGACTGTATGGCCCACAAATTCCAAGACATTTCCTTTCACTAGACTCAAGTGTGTCCTCAGAGGTATTTAAGTTTCCTATTACAGCTCTTTTGTTTCTGAATATCAATACTGAGAGAAGGGTGATGCAACTGGGACACCATTTGCAAGGATCTAATAAGGCAGAGACTATAGAAGATAAATCCATGAAGGTTGCCTTGGACAGGATGTAAAAGCCTGGCAAAATCTTAGTGGTCTGATTCACTCAGTATAACACAGGGTTTACATACACAGTTCCAGCAGCAAAGGAAGCTCGTACTAAATGAGCCACACAAGACACTGGTGAGAGGCAATCCCAAGGAGCCTCCTGAGACTTGTTGGCAATGATATCTGCAAACAGCAGGTTCGTCGAATAGTGTTATTATGATAGTGACAGTTCCCTAATAGTAGCCTGTGAGGGTTGTCTGGACAAAAATCCAGCTATAAATGTCTCTATGTTTTCTATTACATGGCTGGATAATTTCCAGACAGCCCTAGTACTCCTCTACTAGACATCCTCAAATCATTTAGTATCCAGATTTATCTGTGCATCTCCAATGGCAAGTGTGAATTCTCACTAAGGAAAGGATCTGAAAGGAAGGCCCTGGAAAGCAGGCCCCAGGCACATATCTTCCTAAATAACTTCAATAAGGATTCAGAGCCAGGGGCAGAATTCAGAAGACTGCAGAACTATCCACAGGTTTTTTTAAAATCAAAGATTGGTGAACATTTTATTCTTTGTTTTTGATCATTACCAGTGGAACAGGTGAAGTAAAGTAGGGTAGGGTAATGGGTAGAGGAAAAAATTAGATAAGACCAATGATGGAATGATCTGCCCTGGGACTTCCAGCTGTGGTATATGACATTTTATGTAGATTTTGAACAAGAATGGTTATGGGCAGGGAGATCAGCTTGAAGGCCAAAGAGATTCAGTAACTGATTGTTTTGAGCTTGAGAATTACAGTCAAGGTTTGCAGATGGCCAGCTCTCCCCCTGACATCCTACAGAGAACCAAACTTCATTTCCTACAGTTAGGTGGAGTTTCGCTTATCAGGGAAAATACAGTTGCTGGGAGAATCAGATTTGGATGTTACATGCCCGAAAAACTTTCATGACTCCTGAGTACCAGAGGTAAACAAATTGCCTCCTTAAGAAACTGGTGACACTGGTTGCTGCTGGGGAGTACTACCCCTGATGGCTAAGGGTGGGAGAGAGCTGTATGCCCCTTATAGAAACAAAAAACAAGAACATATTCCCCAAATTGCTCACCCCATTGCCTGAGGATAAGAAGGCAACCTGGGGCCAGGGCTAGAACAGATAATTTCCTTACTCAAGACTATACGGCTGAAGATAGGAGCTAGAAGAGGGATCCAAAAATCAGAGAATGAAGTTGCAAGTTGAGTGAAACACCATTAATAAAAGGACGGTTCAAAATGAGCATGCTAAAGTGACCAAAAGCAGCTACTAGAGGGAGGTGTGGTCCAGAACCAGAAAACAAAGCACCAGGGAAACAGAGGAGCAAGAGCAAACGGAGAGAATAAACTAAGAGGTGTCTGAGAAAAGCCAAGGACAAGAGCCTGGGGCAAGATGGTGGGTGAATCCGTGAGAACACAGAATCAGGAGCTCAAGAGCCCGGGGTAGCAAGGTGCAGCAGGCCAGGGTAAAATTTGTGTCAGCAATAGAACAGATAAGGGGTACTGTCATACAAGAACTCTCCTATCTGGAGATACTCCTAGGAAATCATGTTTTAGCCTGGGGTTTAGTGTTTCTGAGCAGTCATATGTGGTTTGCTTTGGATGAGTGTTATGGCATTAATTTTACTTCCCCCAAATCCAAAGCACATTAGGGTTATCATCTCATTGAATATTTTCTGGGAAACCCTGCAAATGTGCAATGGGTTCAGGTAGTAGTTCGACCTGATTTCTACTTAGCACATAATCAAAGGTAACAAATTAAGTCTTTTTTATTAATAGCTATTTGGAACATTCCTGATTACCTGTTTCCGGATGCTGTGTCCAAATCCTATCTGGGCCAACACTCCTCCTAGTGCCCTTACACTCCAGCATGGTCTTGGTCCAGTACCTTTGGAAGGGTCACTCCAGCCCTGTGCACAGGATGGGAATAAGTCCAGAAATAGGTTCTCCCAGGATCTCTGTGTTATAATAGGTTGGAGATAATGCCTATAGGTACTGTTGTGGGATCCTGGCCCTGGCCCAGGAGCATACAGTTCTTCAACAATTACCACTGGGCTTGAATAAGGATTGGGGTTCAGCCACAAAGCTGCAAGAGCCAGCCATGGTGGCTTTGTTCCAGAGTACAGTGGGGAGTGCTTGTGTGGAACCCAGGGCGTCATCTGATGTAGGAAGATATAATGGTCCTGAAATTAAATGTCTAGAAATTGCAAAGTAAGTAGAAGTTAATAAGCTGTTGCTGGTTTGTTTTCTTGTAAACTATCTTTTATTTGTGGGATAAGGTCTAGGTTTTGGGGTACCTCAAAACTGACAGGTATTAGTGGAGAAATTATGTTTTTGAAGGGGATACAGTAAAAGAACAACCAATATTGTTTACCAGCTTACTATTAATAGTTAAATAATAGGAGCTATTATATGTAAAAATCCTTGGGTGAAATGCTATTACTAATCATCCCCCTCCCTGCACCTCCATCAAGAATTCTGAGGTATTTCCAGTCCATGTGGTGTTACTACTTGGAACTCAACTTGGGAAAAGTTCCGTTCCATAAATCCTGGCAGAGAAGCAGGAAGAGATAAAGGAGTTTGAACTTACAGAGACTGCTTTGGGGAGAGGGGCAGGAAGTTGATGGGAAATTTGGACAATCAAATAAGTGGGTTATTATAAACTTACCCATAGACTCAGGGGAAGGAAATTATAAACAACTGGCATAGAGCTGGGGGCTGATGAGAGAAGGCAAATTATCTCAAATTGTTATCTTGTGCAACACCATTATCTTCCTCTTTAGACTGTTGCTATTTCAGCAAAAAATGCCAGCATTTTCCTACTAATGAATGTTCAAAGCCTCATACTGTTCTATATGCCTGGGAAGCTTTCCCTAATATCCTAGCCCCTTGTCCCATCTTTCCTTATGGATCCAGTTTAAGAACAACCTCATCCATGAAGTCCACACAGCCCTTGGTGATCTTTTTTCATAACTTCACATTGTCAATGCTTATCACTGTTCTAAAAACTGCAGGTGCTCAAAAAGTATTTGACAATGTTGGCCTCAGTTACTAAAAACAGGCTGCTGTGTGAGAATCGGCACTTAGGCAACTGACCCCTTCAATGTAGGGTCTAGAATGTCACCTGGTCTTCCTACTCACACATCACATCCTGGGCCTGAGTCCCCTGGGTTATCTTTTCTATGACCAGATCCTCCTCTTCCAGCAGAGGGGATACCCAAATAAGTGGGGTACAAAGCACAGGACTAGAATGAAATAAACCCAGGTCTTTAGTAAGGGATAGGTCTGTGAGCTCAGTATGACTGGCCAACCCAAGTTCTGAAGAGCTGCTACTTAATCATTTGTGCTGGACTGGCTTTTAGCATTGCTCACTATGTCAGCATGCCAATGCCTTCTTTATCATACTTCAGGCCCTGACTGTGAAGCAGGCTGGAACTGGAGGCCTTTTCTTGGGGTCTTCCCAGAAGACTATGCCTCCCTGGGTAGAGATATAGACTCCAGGAGATCCTGTTCCCACCTCTAACAGGTATGGTCCCTTGAAGCAGAATGCTGAGAACAAAGAAACAGGAGAGCCACAATAACCTAAGTTCCGGGTAGTGAAAAGATCCAAACTTATTAAGCAAAAATCAAGAACAAGCAAGAACCAGAAGTCAACAGCCCAAAGTTCTTCAAAATTGTGGAGAACACCAAGGAATATTGCCCAACAGTACAGCAAAGAGTAACTAGGAGAGCCAGGACATGTAGGGAGGGGTTGTAGAGAAGACAGAAAACAGGTAAGCAGCAAATGAAGATGCCTAACATGAGGTGGCTTTCTAGCTCAGGTTCAGCTACAGTCACAGTCCTTTCACTGGTCTGAACCAATCCTGAGCTGCCCTGATGGGAAGGCCTGTTGAAGATGAGGCCTAAAAGAAGCTGGCTGGTAGGATAGTGAATTCCGGGATGTAATACAGGCAGAGGCATTTTCCCACCAGCTTCACATTGGAGATGACTCCATGTTTCAGAACTTGTTACCTTTTTCTTCACATGCAAGCAAGCTATTTTCCTAGTTTCTTTTGAAAGACCAGAAGAAAAGTCAAGTTTTCAAGGTTTAGGGTCATCCTTCAAAATACCCGATATAAGTTTTGCAGAAACTTTCCTCATTTTCAAGTTTTCTTTCAGAATGAGTCTAACAGTTTCTTTATCTAAATTTAACTCTTCAGCCATCATTCTCACTGTTAACTGCCTGTTTGAACATACCAAGTCCTTGACCTTCTGGATATTTTCATCTGTCCGGTGGGTAACAGGCCGACCACTTCGGGCATCATCTCGAACATCTTCCCGCCCTTCTTTAAACCTTTTGTGCCAGTCAAAAACTCTAGCCCTTGACATTACTTCATCCCCATAAGCTTCTTTTAACAGATGGTGAGTCTCACTTGCAGACTTGTTCAACTTTACACAAAATTTGATACTAATTCTTTGTTCTAGATAGCGGTCACTCATCCTAGCACTTAACACAGGAAAGTTAACGGGCCACGATTGTGAGAAGAAAGACAGAGGGACCAACCTCTACAGGGCTGCAGGTAGAATCATGTCACTATTCTTGCTCCTCTGGAAACCTCACCAGGAAAGAGTAATTGCTTTTCTGAGTTTTCGTCCCTCAGTTTAAAGCTACGGAGGCCTGTTCTGAGACGCTAATGGGGCCAAACAGTAGCTGCAAAACTGGGGAAAATGAAATCTCCTACAATCCACGTCTCGTACACACAGGTTTGCCGGGAGTGCACCAGTCACCAAGGTCGTCCCGATTCCGCAGCCCTTAAAAAGTCTACGACGATTTCTGCAAGAGGCCTAAATGGTGGCATCTTAAGCAAGCAAAGAGAGATGCACTAGTGATGTAACACGCAGGCTTGCCCCAGATCTGCAGAAACCCGCGCACTACAAAACCTACCAAGCGGCGGATGCTCGCGTGCTTTAGAATCCCGGGAGACACGCCCGCATGCGCAATTCCCTCCCAACGCAGTCTAAGCCTGCGCAGGCGCACTGTGGCAGCCCGTGCCAGGTCCCGCCTCCATCTCGCCACACCCGGGCAGGCGTGCTTCCGGGCGCAAGCCCGCCCGCAGAGAAGTCGGCGGAAAGAAAGGGGCGGAGGAAGAAAGCTGAGTGAAGAGAGGGCACCCGCGGGCGCCAGGGTGCATTGTGGGAAGGAGGCGGTAGCGTCCCGGGCGGGCGGGAGGTGCACCAGCGGCGGCGGCGGTAAATCCTCCCGGCCGCTCACAGCACTGTGGAGCCGCGTCCCTAGCTCGGCCTCGGACCGCGGCGCCCCTCCTGCCCCTCGCGGCTTCTCTCCCGCCCGCCCCTCCCCCCGGCGCGCCGGCCCTGCCGAGCCGGCAGGCCGGCCTGGCTCCCCTCCCCGGCCCCGACGGGCGGGCGGGCTGCCCTGAGGAGGCGGGGAGGGGAGCGCTGGGCCGGCCGGCGGGCAGGCTACGATGCCGAACTTTTGCGCTGCCCCCAACTGCACGCGGAAGAGCACGCAGTCGGATCTGGCCTTCTTCAGATTCCCGCGGGATCCCGCCAGGTAAGCGGCGGGCGACGAGCTGCCAGCCCCGGCCCACCTCCGCGGTGCGCGTTGCCAACCACCGGCCCGAGGCAGGCTCCGGGTTGAGAGGGGTGTGTGTTTGGGGAGGTGGGAGGCACAGTCGTGGACCCATGCCTCCGACCAAGGTGGAGAACGGGCCGCGAGCATTGGGCGGGCGGGCACCCGGGGACTTCGGAGCACGTGCGCCGATGAGGGTGCGGCGCTTAGGCCACTACACGAAATAAGAGGCAGTTGGAGCGACTCGCAGGTGGGATAAGGTGTGTTTTCGCCCTGGTTAGCTTGCTGTGTGACTTCGGCCAAGTCGCTTTCTTTTCTGGGCTTTAGTTTCCGGAGCTGTCAAAAGAGGGAGTTGAAGTTTAGGGTTTTGGTCATCGGGGCCCTTGCCTTTCCTTGCCACCGTTCCCGGGACAGTTTTTGGAGTCTGGCCACCACCTTTGATCTCAAGTCAAGTCACAACTACTCCCTCCTTTGGACTTGTTCATGGTTCAAGTTCTGCCTTAGACCTTTTTATTCATTATGTTGCTTGGTTATTGTGGGGATAACGGTGTGTGTGTGGGGGGGGGGGAGTACGCATGAGGGTGTGGGAATTGGTATTGAAACCTCTCCTTTGAGGTAACCTACACTTTCTGACTTATATTTAGAGAATGATAGCGTGGACACTGTTTGAAAGGCTGAGGATTTTTCCCTGGCCTCTGGTTGATTTATTCATTTTAAACCAACATCTATTATGTATGTTAGGTGCTGGAAATTCAGAAGTGAATGAGGCAGAGTTGCTGCCTGCAGAAAGCGCACAGTCCATTAAAGTGACAGATAGATATAAGCAGACAACTATAATATAACATATTATTTATTTATTAGTTCCACAGATATTTATTGAAGGCCTACTATGCTAGACATGCATTGTTTTGAGCACTGGGAGTGTACAGATGAACAGTTGCTCTCATGTAGTTCACATTCCAGTGGGGGAAAATAGACAAGTATACAGTGTGTCAGATGGTTGATAAATACTCTGGAGAAAAAGCACATGTTGTGGAGGTAGGGAAATAGGGAGCAGCAGGGGAGGCACAGTTGTTATTTTAAACAGGGTGATCAGAGAAGGCCCCACTAAGGTGAATTTGAGCAAAGACCATTAGTAGGTGAGGGGGCCAGTCATGGAGATAGCTCAGAGAAGAACATGCCAGTCTGTGGAAGCAGTAAACACAAAGGTGGGGTATGCTTGTTAGAGGTACAACCATAAGTCCATAGATTGCTTAGAGCTGGTTTAAGGAAGGGGAGGGAGAGGGAAAAAATAAGACCAGATAATATGTTTGTGTGTGTTAGGGGCAAATTGTGTAGGACATTGTAGGTCATAGAAAGCACTTTGGTCATTCTCAGTGAGATAGGAAGTCATGGAAGGGTTTAGAGTAGAGAGACATAATTTAAACCAGGCATGTCCAACCTGTGATCCAGGACAGCTTTGAATGTGTCCCAATACAAGTTCTTAAAACATTATGAGATTTTTTTTGCAACCCTTTTTTTTTTTGCTCATCAGCTATCTTAGTGTGTTTTATGTGTGGCCCAAGACAGTTCTTCCTATGTGGCCCAAAGAAGCCAAAAAATTGGACAATGCTGCTTTAAACAGAATCACTGGCTGCTTGTTAAATAGAGTGTAGGGAAGCAGAGGTGAGAGCAGGAAGACTAGTTGAAGGCACTTGCAGTAAGTCAGGTAATAGAAGAGGAGATGGTAAGTAGCATTTGAGATGGTTTTTGAAGGTGAAACCAACAGGAGTTTTTTAATGGGTTAGATGTATGTTGTAAGAGAAAAAGAGAAGTCAAGAATGACTGCGATTTTTAATCTGAGCTTTGACTGAGCTGTGGAGGATCAGGTTTGGTAGAGAAATATTAAAGGTTTGGTTGGGGACATGTGAAGTTTGAGAGGCCTGATAGACATTGAAGAATAGATGCCTTCATACCATAACCAGAAATGAACTCAAAATAGCCCATATTTAGATCAATGACCTAAATATTTAAGAGGTAAAAATGATAAAAAGATACACAGTTCTGGGATTTAAGGACTTCCAGACTGGAAATTGTAAATACTGGCGTTGTCAGTTTAGAGAGGGTATTTAAAGCCATGGTACCGGGTAAATAAGGCAGAGTAAGTCTGAGGATTAAGCCCTAGGGAGTTCCTAGTGTAAGTTCAGGGAGCTGAGGGAGGAACCAGCTCAGTAGAGTGGGTTCTATGGGGGAAAAGAAGAAGAGCATCTTAATCTTACTGAACTTCATGAGCTGGTACTCATTATCTTCATTTTACCCAAATTATAGCCCAAGGGCATTCTTGGAAGTATATTTCCTTCCCTTCTGAGGGCACCACTAGTCACTTGTGGACCACAAGTCATTTGTGTCCATGCATAGTGAATGCTGTTTTCATTACACTCCTTAAGGAGGAGTATGGCCTATTGGTGCTTTTATAGACTTCAATTTGGAAGCTTTTAGATCTAGTACAATATCCCTTGAAATACTGGAATTTCTTTAATAGTAGTGGGTTTTTAACCTTTTTAGGGTCACTGTTCTCTTTAATAATCTAATATAAGAACTGTTACTTGAGAAAAGACAAGCACACACTTTGCATTTGTGAACCCTTTAGGGGCCCTGTGCTTTCCTGACAGGTGAACCTTAGCTAAAAAATCTCCAGTGTTAGTTCTCTGTTCTGTGAGAGGACACTTGAGGATTCTGGACAGCTTTAACTGTTATTTCTTCCTTGTTTTGAGTCTGTGCCTCCCTATAATTTATGCTTTGGAGGTCCTAGTTTTGTCCCCGGTGTCACACTAAGCAAATCTGGGCCCTTGTCTATGTAAGACCTTTGAGCATTTCAAGACCAAAGTATGAACTTGTCTTAACTTTTTAAAACATCTTCATTGAGATATAATTCACATACCATACTGTGTACAATTCAGTGGTTTTCAGTGTATTACATTATTAATTTTTTGCAATTTTGGTGAAATATATATGACATAAAATTTGCCATTTTTAAATATATGAATCAGTGGCATTAATTAAATTCACAATGTTGTGCAACCATCACCACTATGTATTTCCAAAGCTTTTTCATTTTCATACCCCAGGCAAAACTTCCATTAAGCAATAACTCCTCTCCACCCCTTCTAATCTGCTTTCAGTCTTCATAAATTTGTTCTGGGTATTTCATATAAGTGGAATGATACGATAATTGTCCTTTTATGTCCTATTTTACTTAACATAGTATCTTCAGGGTCTTAACTTTTTATCCAAACCAAATCTCCTCATACTATAGGATTTCAAATTCTACTGTATTTGACAGTTTTTTACCACTGTGCCAAGTTAATTTTAAAGGAGAAGTCATTTACAGATGTGTTTATTGCATTAATAACAGTGTCTTAGGGTAATTAGTTATAACTTTAATAGTTTTTTCTATAAATGGGTTGTAGGGAAAGTTTATAAAGGACAAAATTGCTAACCTATCCATCAACAGTTAAGTAATATTTTTTACTAACAATAAAGATAAATATATTTAATGCTATTAAATAGTACATTTTCCATTCATCATATTTATAAATTACTTGCACACTTTTAGAAACAACTATTTAGAAGTAATTTAAAATTTAAGAATGTACTTAATAAATGGCACAGTGCAGAATTTGATACCATGATAACTCTTACTGGTTTAGAAAAAGTGGCATTAATATGCCTGCTTGCTTTTTCTTTCTCTCTCTCTTTCTTTCTTTCTTTCCCTCCTTTCCCCTTCCTTCCTTCCCACCTGCCCTGCCCTCCTGTCTCCTCCCCTCCTACGTTCTTTCATTATAAAATAATAAAATTAACTCACCTTAGGTGAGAAGCAAGAAGGTCATAGATTACCTAAATTAAAGTAAAAAGAAAGAAGTCCAGGGTAATAGAGTAGGTAAACACTGCCTGTTTTATTCCATGAACACATTGAAATTACAGCTAAATTATTGAACAGCCAACCTGGAGAATCATCTGAAGTCTAGCTTAACAGAAGTTTTATAACTAAAGATACAAAAAAGAGGAGGCCACTTTGAGACTGGTAGGTGGGGTGCATATGCGAAAGGAGCCAAACCTCCGGTGGTGGTAAAGAATAAGGAGGGATAACTCAGCTGCAGAGGTTCCCCACTGGAGGAGCAGGGGACCCCAGCCTGGAGCATTGGTGCTGGAAAGAGGAGCCCCACAACATCTGAGTGTGAAAAACAGTGGGGACTCCAACCATCCAGTTGGGACAGAAGACTGTGGGAAACCTAAACGTTCTCTAAAAGAGCCTGCATGGACTCAGTCACTCGCAGGTACTCACCCAGAGCTCCAGTGAAGGGACAGTGACTCAGGGAGCATTGGAGGCCTATGGGGGGCAGGCTGAGGTGTGTGGCTTTGAGGTGAGGGCTGGAGGACAGTCGCCATTTTACCTGGGTGAGTTCTCCCAGGCAACCAGGCTGGTGGGCTCCATCTTTCTTGTGTTGTGCCCACCCCCACATGGCCATATCTAAACCTGATTGGGTTAGTGAGCTCTGCTCCCTCCACCCTGCTAACTCACTGGGACCCCACCCCACCTTACTCCACCAAGATCCAGAGGCACTTTGTATCTGGTGAACAGCCAGCCCTGCTGGCATTACAATCTTTTTTGGAAAACATTTGAGTCTTCAGGCCCTAGGTGGCAGCATCTGGCATAGGTGTGCTCTGAGACTTTTGCTGAGTTGCTCCAGGCACAGCATTGACATCAAATCAGAATCTACAGCAGCACCCAGCTCAGGTGACCAGGGAGACAAGGCACCCACCTACTACGTAAGGCTATCCAGCAATACTGTGAGACATAGCAGATGTACCTGATACATAGAAACAAATACAGAAAGGTATCCAAAATAAGGAAATAAATACATCTCAAATAAAAGAACTGCAGAAAATTCCAGAAGAAGAACTAAACAAGATGGGGGCAAGCAACCTGTCAGGTACAGAGCTCAAAATGATGATTATAAAGATGCTCAAGGAACTCAGTGAAAACTTCAACAGAGAGATAGCAAGCATAAAGAAGAACACAGAAACCAATCAGAAATGAAGAATACAGTACTGAGATTCAGAATGCAATGAAAGGAATCACCAGCAAACTAGAGGGAGCAGAGGATTGAATCAGCAAATTGTAAGACAAGGTAGCAGAAAACATCCAGTCAGAACAGCAAAAAGAAAAAGGAATCCCAAAAAATGAGGATAGTTTAAGGGGCCTCTGGGACAACATCAAGCGTAACAACATTCACATTGTAGGAGTACCAGAAAGAGAAGAGAGAAAGCAGGGAACTGAGAACCTATTTGAAGAAATAATGATTGAAAACTTCCTTAACCTGGTGAAGAAAACAGACATATCAGTTCAGAAAGCACAGAGTTCCAAACAAGATAAACCCAAATAGGCCCATACCAAGACACATTCTAATTAAAATGGCAAAGGTTAAACAGAGAATACTAAAGCAGCAATAGAAGAGCAACTAGTTACTTATAAGGGAGCTTTCATAAGACTGTCAGCTGGTTTCTCAACAGAAACTTTGTAGGCCAGAAGGGAGTGGCAGAAAATATTCAATGTGATGAAAAACAAGGACCTACAACCAAGATCACTCTACCCAGAAAGGCTGTCATTCAAAATAAAAGGACAAATAAAGAGCTTCCCAGACAAGAAGGAGCTAAAGGAGTTCATCACCACCAAACCAGTATTACAAGGAATGTTAGAGGTATTGCTTTAAGATGGAGGGGAGTGGGTGCAAAATAATGAACAATAAAATGACAATAGCTACACATCAACATTTGCCTTCAATTTACAGGATTAAAATCTCCAATCAAAAGACATGGAGGGTATTGCACTGAGTGGAGTATCAAACCAAGGAGGACTGTGCTTATAAGTGAAATCCAAAGGAGATAATAAACAGGCAAAACAGGAACAGATTCATAGATATATAAAATATTTGGTTTGTTGCCAGATGGGAGGAGGGTAGAAAAAGTGCCATATACCTTATTGCTGAATATCACTGTAGTCACTATCGAAGTACTTCCCTTGGGAAGCTATGTGCCAATGTCAGCGCCTAGTCCACCCTTCAAAACAGTTTTGGGACTCTGGAATGGCCATCAGAGCTGTCATCATCCCCCAAATCTGACCATGGAGTTTGCAAACTTGCCACTGTGCCCTTACACTGGCAGCACTGTACAAACAACTTGGTAAGGTATCATAACCTTGGCCGAGTTGTTTGTACAGTGCTGCCAGTGTAAGGGCATGGTGGCAAGTTTGCGAACTCCATGGTCAGATTTTGGGGATGGCGACAGTTCTGATGGCCATTCCAGAAAAAGTGTTCCAAAACTATAGCACTTTTTCTAGGGTGAGTTTGAGAAATTAATTGTCCAACCTCATATGGTATCAGATAGGAACCAGATTATCGGAATAAGGATCTTGTAAGTTATATAAATGTCTCATCATTATGGTGTACACCTGAAACCAACATAACATTGTATGTCAAATGTAAATTGGAAAATAAAAATAAATGAGATAAATACATACATACATAATACAGACATACGTGTGTATGCATGCGTTCAGGTTTGAGCAGCCTGAGACACTGGTAAAAAACAAACAAACAAATAAATAAAAAGAAATAAACCTGCCTAAACTTTAATGGCTCCAGAATGACTTCATGAATGCCCAGGCTTGGCAGGAACCTGGGGGCAGTTCATGGTGGCTCAACCCCAGTCCAGGTGAGAACTTACAAGCACACCTAATAAATTGCTCCTATTAGAATGAGTTGGGCAATTTAAGCCCTCTAAGTCCTCTTTTTCCTCAGGCAATTAGTACTAACTAAACAAAAACAAAATGTATCTTCTACAGGTTATTGGCTTTTATTTGGCTTTTATTTTAACCTAGTTCTCGTTCTTTCCTACACACAAAAAGATTAATAATTTCTATATATTGCAATCCAGTAATGTGTTTAAATGAATTGAGTCATCAACTTACCAAATTCTGCCAGAGAAACATTCCTTATATGAAGATTTAATGGCATAAACTAAACAGCTAGAAAATGCCTGGGTAATAGATTTCACGACCACCTCTGGATTAGCAGATTGTTTCAAAATACATATACCCCTTAAATTCACACAACCCTAGGAAATTTACCCATTATCCCCTCTCCAGCTACACCAAACTCAAAGTTCTGTGTTCTAAGTACTCCTTCTGTATAGATAAGGAATACTTTACGAATCTTTCCAAATAATAGGAGACATGTTTCCAAAAAGTGGGGGAAGTTATCAATCAAGTATAATTTGTCTAAAACATGTTATTTTTTAACACTTAGGTACCTACTATTTAATGAAGGCTAAAATACCAGAAAAGAATTATTTCCCCACTTGCGTACCTATTAGGTTATTGCTAAAAACACTAAAAAAAAAAAAAAAAAAAAAAAAAAAAAAAAAAAAAAAAAAAAAAAAAAAAAAAAAAAAAAAAAAAAAAAAAAAAAAAAAAAAAGGTAAAAAAAAAAAAAAACAAGCAACTTACACTAGCCTCCAGATAACTATATGTGGCCTGGCAGATGGTTTCAAAATCAAGTCATTGGCAGTTCTACCATAAAATGTTCTAGACCAGCGGTTCTCAAGCTGTTGGTCGCGTCCCCTTTGGGGGTTGAACGACCCCTTCACAGGGGTCACATAAGACCATGGGAAAACACATATTAGATATTTACATTATGATTCATAACAGTAGCAAAATTACAGTTATGAAGTAGCAATGAAAATAATTTTATGAGGGTCACCACAGCATGAGGGACTGTATTAAAGGGTCATGGCATTAGGAAGGTTGAGAACCACTGTTCTAGACCAGTGGTTCCCAACCTTTTTCTACTTGTATGCCCCTTTTAAACCCATTTGTATAAATTGTACCCCTTGTTTTTAAAAGAGCTGTTTTAGAGTACACTTTTGTTCAGTGCCTATCTTAATGTAAAACAGTGGAAATGAGGTAATAAGTTAGGAAAGAAAAATTACTACACTAAAAATACAAACCACAGATTTAATTTTACAATATTTGTAACAGTTAAATATTGATAGTGATGATCAAGTATTTAACAAGCTCTTAGTTTATTAGTATTTATTTGTGTTACCTGAAAAGTCTAATAATTGTTATGCAGATCACTAGCTTACTGAAGATTGTTACTGAGACTGTTGATCTTGCTTCGATGCTCTTACTTTCTTGAAATCAGGCTCAAAAGATGCAACATACAGTCTTAAATCTGGACTTGTATTAAGCTTGTTGTGGTACTTATTTTTATGAAGGTGTAAGAAGAAAAAACTCTCTTCACTAGTTCAGTTTTAGTAAGTGGCAAGAGGTATTCGAGTGCCTTCTGACTGAGCTGTTTGTATTCCTCACTGACACTGCCCAGAAGGTAATAAGATGCTTTCTTTTCAAATCAGAATTTAAAGAAGTGGTTGAAAATTTGATTAACGCTCTTTTTCTTGGATTGATAGTTTAGCTTCTTTGAAGAATTCTTCATTGAAGGAATCAGCAATTTGGTTGGTCTCTTTTCCAGGTTGAGGGAAGTACTTATTTATAAAAGGAGACTTGAAGACTTTCCCAGAGACTTATAATATTCTTTTTCACATTTTGGGATAGGTGCAAGTCATCTCAGATAAGAAGTTGTGCAGAGTTTCAAAAACTTCAGGCTGACTTCTTTCAATTCATGCTTTCCCAAAGTCCAGTTTTTTAATCATTGACTTAGTTTTTTCAGTTGCTTTGAATCTAGTGATTGAGCTGTTTTGAAATCCCAAGTTGAGTTTGTTTACTTCTAGAAAAATATCTGATAAAATGCAAGCCTTCAAAGCCAATCACTGTCCTGAAACTTTGGAGCAACAGGGAAACGATGGTCTTCAAAAACTACCTGGACTTCATGTCTAAGTTCAAACATCCATGTGAGTATTTTGCCACAAGATAGCCACCTTACCTTCATCTGCAAAAGGAATGTGCTATGAATGCTGTTCATTTCTTCACATAGCCATTTAAACAATCTGAAGTTTCATAGTTGTGCCTTAAATAGAATTTACAACTTTTTGCAGCCTCATCAAGAACATCTTTCATTTAACTAGGAAGAGGCTTGCATGCAAGATTGTGTATGAATGCAGCAGTGATTCCATGGTACATGGGGAGCTACTTCTTTAATTCATCCGTGTAGGCCTATAAAACAACCTGACCTAGGCTTGCCTCTGTCAGTCCATCCACCACAACAATTCCACCAACTAATGTCTTTTACAATGAATTAACCATTGATTACATTAAAAATACCTTTGCCTGGGGTGTGCTCTGTCAGTGGGTAACAAAGCAACAGGTTTTCTTCAATTTCATTTCCTACCAAGTACCCTATGATGATGAGTGAAATAGATAAATAAGCAACATCAACACTTTCATCAACCTGGATGGAAAATAATTTACTTTTTCTAATTCTGTCCTACTACAGCTTCAACATCATCAGACATTTCCTGAATTTGTCCAGACATGCTGTTTGAAAAAGAGATAGTAGTGATTTTGCGGACATGTTCTTCCCCAGACATACAAAAAATGGTATCCTTTATACAAGGAGGAATTAAATCTTCAGTTATTGTGTGGCATTTACCACATTTAACTGTATGATAAGCAATATGATATAAAGCCTCAACTGTGTTCTCATTGTCTTTCTTTCCTGACATCATGTATAAAGTAACAGTGGGTGCTTTTCTCAGAGTCGAAAATAATGTATTTCTTTATTTTTTTTTTTTTTTACATAGGATGTTTAGTTTCTAAATGTCGAATGAATAGAGAGGGTTTCATGAAACCATTGGATAATATTTGCCCACATACAACACACAAAGGCTTAGGACAGTCATCATCCCCTGCAAATGAAAACACATATTTAATATACTCTTCAGAGTTTTGTTTTGTTTTGTTTTTTCTGTGTAGTACCTGAGGCACACACCTTTTTACTATCTTCTGGGGTAGTTGTACTCGTAGCTGTGGACATGTATTGAGAAGTACTTGGTGACAGGTTATAATCCATAGCAAGTTTCGGTTTTTTTAACCATTCCTGTTTTCAACCATGATATATAACTGACATGCTTAAAAATCACTGACAATAACTGAAACTATGTTAAACATTAAATGAAAAACTACTTGAAAAGAATCATGATTAAAGACATCGCACTTCTACTCTGTCAATAAATAAACTGATCAAACAGTGTGGCCCTGAATCTATTTATATGTTTGGCAAAGTTCTAGAAACATTGAAATGGATTGTTCTGAAACTGGGTAATGATAGGTAAGAGAACAGTTTCAGGGAATTGCTAATATGGTCTAATTTTGAAGTGTCTCCATTAAGAGTGATTCAGACTTAACATTTATTGTTCCATAACTGATGTTTTGCTCTTTTACTTTACTTGTTCTTCTGCCATTACTGATTATTTTTTGTATACCTCTGAACAGCCCAGCATTTACCCCTGGGCGTATGTGTACCATCACTTGGGAACTGATGCTATAGAGGATCAGGATTTAGCAAGTTTTTAAGATGGGAGATACTAGGACATGTTTACACTGATCATAATAATATGGTAGGATAAATAATCGGATGTTGAGATATTTATCCTACCATATAGAAAGAGATGGAATAGAGTCTTAACTACCTGGATGTGTATGTATAGTTACTGATACACATACAAGGGCTGTCTGAAAAGTATCCTGCCATGTATTATGAAAAATGGAGGCATTTATGGCTGTATTTTTTCCGGAGAACCTTCATGTATGCATATGCATCTGAATCAAGAAAAATTTTCCTCAAGAAATGACATTTGAGTTACAATCTGAGGACTGATTTTTGAATAGGCTTTCCTGTGCAAAGGAAGTGGAAAAAAGCAACAAAAGGAGGGAACTAGGCTAAATAAACAGCATAGCCAATAGCCCTACGATAGAAATCATACAGTTAATTCATAAAACTGAATAAGGCATGTGAGGGGGTCGATAGAGTGGAAGGCTGATGTGACATGAAGGTGGAAAGGTAGATATCCAGATTGTGCAGAGTCCTCTAAGACATGTGAGGAATTGGTTTTTTATCCTAAGAGTAATAAGAAGCCACAAAGGATCATAAGCAAGGAAAGACATTCTTAAATTGGCTTATTAAAACATTTACTCTGCAGTAAGGAGAAGGGGTTAAAGAAAGACCAGTTTGGAAGTAGATGGATTTGGGAAATCATTCACCTCTGCTAAGGGAAAAGGCTACAGAGTCTGGAATACCAAGGCACAGAACAGTGACAGAGAGAGCTAGAAAAGGGGGAACATTGGTTTAAAAAAAATTAGTAATTATGTCAATATTGTGTATACAAGAGCTGTCCTGAAAGTATACAGCCATATAATATGAAAAATAGAAGCTTTTATGGCTGGATTTTTTCTGGACAGCTCTCATATGTACACATGTACTTACGTAAGCATTTAAGTATATATACACTGTAAATATATAAGTGTGTATATATACTTATATATGATTATATATATTATATATGATTATATATAAGTATATATATCCATGTACATAAAACATATATATATGTAAAATCTGGTCACATAATTTTTGTAACTTTATTGATATAAAACATATATACAGATCATAAATTAAAAGTGTATGGCTTATTAAATTTTCAGAGTGACATGTCCATGAGCCATTTTTCCCAGATTAAAAAAAAAGGAATATTAACATCGCAAACTCCCTTTTCCCAATGGTAGCCACTGTCTGACTTTACACACATTAGTTTAGTTGGTTACTGAGGAGAAGGGGAAGAGTGAGGAGGTGTTTTTTTGATATAGGACATACATGGAGAAAAGTGTAAAAATGGTGGTTTAGAACTTGATAAATTTTTACAAAATGAACATATGAGGGCTGTCTGGAAAAAAATTCAGCCATAAATGCCACTATTTTTCATATTACATGGCTGGATACTTTCCGGATACCCCTCGTACACAGGTAAGTTTTGAGGTAATAGAACATTACCAGCACCTCCAAAGTCTCCTTTATGCACACTCCTCCTTGTTTCCCCTTCCCCAATGTATCCACTATTCTGACTACCACCACTGTGTTGGAAATCTCCAAGATCATCCCCATACTCAGAGATGGACTGGAAGAACTTACAGGACTCAGCATATAGTTGTACTCACAGCTAAGATACATTACAGCAGTGTAGTAAGAACACACATCAGATCATAAAGGGAAAAAGACACAGATGGAGTATGGAGGCATACGTATGTAGACTTCCTTATGTTTTCTCCCTTCCCTGTGGGATCACATAGAGCCAACTTTTTGCCAGCAATGAAAATGCAGCAACATGTGCCATGTTTCTGCTCAGAAGAGTCCATTAGAGACCCAGTGCTCAAAGCTTTTATTGGAGTCTGGTCATATAGACACTATACCTAGCAAATAATAAAATCCCAGACTCTCAGAAGGCAGGTATTCAGGATTAATTATATTGTTTGCACAAACAATCTAGGTACAGTGAGCCACTTGATCAGTTAGTGTAGGAAACTGTTTATCAGCCAAGTTCCCAAACATAGCCACCTTCTAAGGATAGCAATCTCAGGCCTGCTCTGTTAATTCTTTTTCTGCACAATCACCATAGATGAGTTTTGCTTATTCTTGGACGTACTATAAACAGAATCACATAGTTTGTATGCCTGGCTTATTTTGCTCAAAATTATGTTTGTGAAATCTAACTACATTCATTGTCATTGCTAAATGGTATTCCATATATAATAGTATATACTACAGTTTATCCTTTCTACTAATGATAAGCAAAGTTGTTTCACCTCTCATCAACATTTGGTATTATCTCTTACATTGTAGTCAGTCTTCTGGGTATGTAGTAATATTTTATTGTGGTTTTAATTAGTATTTCCTTAATGACTAATGAGATTGACTTTTATGAGCATTTTTTTTCATGTGGCAATCTGCATAACCTTTTTTTTTTTATTGCAAATTGCCTGTTTATGTCTCTTGCCCATTTTTATATTGGATTGTCTGATTTATTTGTAGTTCTTGATAGATATTTTTTGGATATGAGTGTCGTTGGACATATGTATTACAGATACCTTGTTCCATTTTATGGGTTGCCATTTCAATTTTAAAAGGCTTCTTTTAATGAAGAAAAATTATTAACTTTAAAGTAGCCTAATTAATTCATTTTTTTCTCTTGAGTTTGTGCTCTTTGTTACCTTCTTTCAGAAATCTTTGTCTATTACTAGATAAAGAAGATAGTCTCCTGTGGTATCGTTTAGAAGCTTTATTATTTTATCCTTTATATTTAGATCGACAGTTCATGTGAAATTTTGTGTGTGTATTGGTTGAAAGTAGGGGTCAAGATTCTTTTTTTCATATGTATATCCAACTGAGTCAGCACTGTTGAAAAAAAATTGTCTTCACTGCTGTGCAGTGGTACCTTTGTCTTAAGCATCCATTTTGTCTTAGCTCTCCATTTTGTTCCATTGTTTTATCCTGTGCCAATACCACAGTCTTAATAAGCTTTATAGTACGTCTTAAATATCTGGTAGTGTAAGCTTTTCAGCTTTATTTTTCAAGATTGTTTTGACTATTCTTGGTCCTTTAGTATCTTGTTGTTTCTCTAACAGATATGCACAAAACAAGTTGTTGAAGTTGTGATTGTATTGAATAAATAAATCAATTTAGGAGGGAATTGATATCTTTAGAATTCAGTGCACTAATCCATGAATTTTTATATCCCTTCATTTATTTATTTAAATTTCGTTTTCTATTAGAGGTCTTGCACTAGCTCTATTTCTAGGTATTTGATCTGGGAGACGTAAGTGTAGTTAATTGAGCTCTTTGCCCCATCTGTTTCTTATTGAATCTGAGGGTTCTTGCTATCAGAAAGCTGTTTCAGCTTAGTTCAGAGATAATGAATTAAGGCGGAAGATCTCCAGAGATTTAAGAATTAAAAAAACTTAACTGTATCAGCATGGCAAATTATTTTGTAGTGAGACAGTTTTTATACTAAATATTTGGATATTGAACATGAAATGCTTATAATCATACTGCATGAGGGTGTAAAAATGTGATTAAAATATGGATACCTTAGCTATTATTACTGTGTGCAGTAATATTTCTTGACCAAATGAAGTGCTGTAACTTAGGTGTGGTTTTAGTTTAGTTTGGGCAATCAGCATCTCACCATGGTTTACATACTGAGAATGGAGGGAATTAAGTGTTAGAGAGAGAGAGAGAGAGAGAGAGAGAGAGTGAGAGTGTGTGTGTGTGTGGAGGGATAAAGAGTAATGTTAAGACAAGAAAATATAAAGTAGACTCTCAGTTAACCAGCACCCATGAGCATTGGTAAATGCCAGATAAATGTAGTTTCTGGTTACTTGAGAGTTACTATTAAAAATAGACCTAGACCTAACTTACTATACCCCGTACTACATTATGCCATACCGTACCATACCATAAACTCTGTATTGCCTTGATATTAATTATAAAATACAGTAATTTAAAGCAAATTAAGACAAGACAAACTTAATGTAATGGTTTTACTATAGAAACAGCTTTGTGAATGCAGTGTGCAATTTTAGTTAAATGGCAGTCAATAAACTTTTCAACTTAATGAACTTCACATAATTTATTTTAACTCAGACTTAGAAAAAATAGGCACACATACACATTTAAAAGTGTTACAATAGAGGTAGAGAGTTTATTGGGTAGACATTGCAGCAGGATCATTAGGATCTGAGGACGTAGCTAGGTAAGGATCTGGAGAAGTGGTTGTGGATGGTTTTGGATCTACATCTGTAGATGATGCTGTACTGACAAGCTTGGCATTCAGCTTTCTTGAAGAATAAACAAATATCCTACGCCTCTCACGCAAAATCAGGTCTTTCATGATGTGCAGCTGCACACAACATGCTGAGAAGTGAAGAAGGGTTGCTGTTGTGCCAAAGCTATTACAGTTTCAAATGCTGCAGTAGCTCTCTGCCAGGATACTTTTTCCACCGCATACCATCATCATCACTCTCTTCCTCCTCTGCAACATTCGTTTTTCCACAGTTCTATCAGTTTCTATGATGTCTTCTGTATTAAGTGTATGAGTTACTAAAATAGCTTCATCTACAGCAAGCCAGTCAAGTTCACCTCAAGACAAATTCATTTTGTCGTTAGCAGAGCCATGTAACTCACAGATTTCATCATAAACTCTAATACTGGCAGCCCCTTAAGGAAGCCCCTTAAAGTCAAAGAGGAGGAGGAGGACTCCATCGCTTTCTCCAACATTTCCGTAATGTTTCACTTCTCACAGAATCCCAAGCACACCTGACAGTATAGATAGCATCTGTCAGAATTACTCATTTTTCACATGAGGTTATGCCTGTAAAACATTTTATGTTTACACATAGTGAATTGGAGGGAGTAGGAGACAGACATGGTGCAGGAAGTGTGGGCTTATTCACGATGTGCAGTCAGTCAAGTTTAAACTTACATTTCTGCTAAAAATTTGCTTTTATTTTAATTTTTATTTAAAGTATTATTTTTTTATTTTATTTTGCTGGTTGCTTGAGTTCCAGTTAATGGAGAATATACTATACTATATTGTAATTATAAAATAAATGTTTTCAAATTTGTGATACTACTCATGGCAGACCTTTTATTCTTAGAAACTTGAGGAATGAAAGATCTGTAACCTTTAGCAAATTAATGTTTCTGTGCCTTCATTTCTTCATCTGCACAAAGGAGATCATAATAGCCCTTTGGAAAGGACTAGAACAGAGTCTGACTCATAAGTGCTTGGTAAACATTATTATTGTTATTATTATTTGTTTTTTTTGCAGATACTTAAGCAGCAAGAGAGCATGGGTCTTGTTTTTTCACTATCCTCAACACCTCCTGTGACCTAGATTGTGTGTACACAGTCCCCTCATTCAGAGAGTCTGTACATACCGTTGTACATAATAAATCATATTTATAATACGACTGTCCTGCTTCTGTAAGATACTCTAGTTATTTATAGAACATCTACTTACTGATTTTCTACAATCACAGTTGTTTTAGTATATGTGCTGCTGAAGTGAGCACCACAGTTGTTTTATATGCTTGTTTAAGTTGAAATCCCGAGGGAATGTTAGGCTGTTGGCTTCATGGTTGTGCAACTTTTTATTTGCACTGCTAGTGATTGCATCCTCTCTGATGCTAGGAATTCTGGGAGTTGAAAGACTCAGTTTTAAGTTCCAGTTTTGCTGCTGATCTTGTACATGGCTTTGAGCAAGTTACTTCTTAATCTTGTCTGTAATTGAATGTACTAAATAATATCTAAGGTTTCTCCCAGCTCTCACTTTGTTATTAATCAACTTCACTAAATTACGTTATGTTCTGTGGGTAGAGGAGAGTAGGAATCTATGGTCCATAATATGTATTTGCCTTGAAACTGAATGCTGTAATTTAAATGTTGAGCTCATATTTCCTAATTGTCTTTTGGTTTTATTTATAGATGCCAGAAGTGGGTGGAAAATTGTAGGAGAGCAGACTTAGAAGACAAAACACCTGATCAACTAAATAAACATTATCGATTATGTGCCAAACACTTTGAGACTTCTATGATCTGTAGAACTGTAAGTAGTAGGAAGGCTTGGTTACACATACACTCACTCTTGCTTTCTTTCTGTCTGTCTGTCTGTTTCTCTCTCTCTCTCTCTCTCTCTCTCTCTCTCTGTGTGTGTGTGTGTATGGTTGGATGTAAATATTAATGTTGGAAGGTGTCCTTACACTACACCCTTTTTTTTTTTTTTAAAGATGAAGACAAATTTGGAGCTCAGTAGTATTTATTTTATTCTTAAAAACGTGTTGGGTTTTTTACCGCCATTTCTGATGCCCCATTCTTACTCAGCAGAGGTAGCCACTTTTAAACTTGTAGCCTTCACAAATTTTAGATTATTATAAAAGTGTAAGTTTAAGATAGAGTTGGCATTTTAATTTGGAGCAGATTCTCTAGAGCTTTTTTATGAGTAAAATCTTCGTCAAGGAATTGAGTTCTTTGTTTTCATGTTTTGGTTTTTATATGTATCCCTGTTAGAACCAATCTTTAATTTTTATATGTTAAATACAATAGGAAGCAAATCGTACAATTAATGTAAAAAACATTTCCATCAATAATTTGCAATTTTATCTGAAGACCTGGATATCTCTTATTGTTAACTGTGTGAATTTGGCAAGTCACTTCCCCTCTTGGGCTCTAATTTCTAATGAGATTAAATAATTCCTGAGGTTTAAGGTTTTTAACCTCCCGTGATTCTGTTACTGCTATGATTCATAAAAGGCATAAACAGGGCAGATTTTATTGAATGGAGCAGACTTGAAGCACTAAACACTATAGGAAAACAGTTATATTAAATAATATATTATTGTTTAGGTATAACTAATATATCATCCTAGATATTGGGATATACATAAACTTGATTTGAAGGTACACTATATATTGTTATGCAGCAATTTATTTTGATATTTTTTTCAGATACATTTTGCAGAGGCATCAGAAAACTAAAGAATGATTGGGTTATTTTATTTCTCAAAATTAATTGAAGCAGATACTTGTGAAGTCATTGGGAGGTGAGCCAATTCCGGTTCAACAGCTTAATCACGAATATTTGAGGGATAATTTTGCCTTGCTTTTGTTAAGAGGGTAATAATGATTAATCAGAATAAGAGATTTCATATGTTAAAAGGCAAAACTACTTTTATATTTTTGACATTAAGTAAAAATATCCCAGATTATTATTTTAAATACACAAGCTATAAGCATTTTGTTATTTTAGTAATAAATATGGTCTCAATGAGATAATTTCAATAAGATTAATGAGAAATTTAAAATATAGTTTATTCTCATATTTTTGTTTAGTCAGTATATAGAACAGAAAGATGAACTGTTTTCACTTTTTAAATTTCTGCATGATTTTTCAGTCTTGAATAAATTAATGCAAATATGAGAAAATGTTTTTTCTATACATGTAGTAGATATTACTATTAAAAGCTAGATTATCTGATACCTGTATTCAGATGTTTAAGAATTTTGATTTCATTAGTTTGGCATTTAAGATCTTACTAGTAAACATTTGTGGCTAGTTCAACCAAAGTCAAATATTATCTTTAATGCTAAAAGTAAGATCTTTACTTTATGCTTAAAACTAAATTCAGCAGTTAAAGTTTAAATCTTTTTTTTTAAGTTTAAATCTAGATACTGAGTTAGAATTATCATGTACATGAATTTATTATAGGCCTTTTTGGCTTGCATACTTACAAATATTTATTAAAAAGTTGCATGTTTTATATTTATGTATTCTATTTTCTGGTCTAATAGTTTTGCTTTATAGCAAATTAATTTGATTTGCATTTTGAAATGTTTTATTTCTTTTCATACCTAATAATTGATAGGATATCAAGAGTTGACTGTGAATGTGTATATGTTTGCTTTTTGAGATGTTTGCCAAGTAGGAGAGATGAGACACTTGGAGTATTCTATAGTTTTTGCTCCCTTTGATGATTGTGTCTCTAATTAATCCCTGATTCAAACTCCCAAGTAGATTCAGTATAATTGGCCAGGCATAAAAAGCTGATGTCATTAAGAAATAGATTTTCTTCTTTGTGTTTTCTATAAAGCATGAGATTAAACTAGAAAATACTGAATTTTAATAGAAATCCTTCACAAATGTGTTTAACAACCCTTTGGATAAAACCTAAGATAGTGTGTTTCTTTGGTTAGATGGACTTGACCCTTGAACAGCATGGAGGTTAGTGGCGCTGACAACCGTACACAGTTGAAAATCTACGTATAACTTTGGTTCCCCAAAAACTTAACTACAAATAGCCTAGTGTTGACCAGAATCCTTATCAATAACATAAACAATCAGTTGACACATATTTTGTGTTATGTGTATTATATTATTGTATTTTTACAATAAAGTAAGCAAGAGAAAGGAAAATGTTACTAAGAAAATTGTAAGGAAGAGAATATACATTTGCAGTATTTATTGAAAAAAAATCTGCTTATAAGTGTACCTGTGTAGTTCAATCCTGTGTTACTTAAGGGCCAACTGTATTTTTCCTTCATATCTTCTTAACCTTCCTTACCTGGTTGAAAAAATAAAAAAGTTGTTATTTTTGTTTGGCATATATGAGGGCTGTCCAGAAAATATCCAGCCATGTAATATAAAAAATAGGGGCATTTATGGCTGGATTTTTTCCTGGACAGCTCTGGTACTTTGACTGTGCTTTAATAGTCAACTTTGAAACAGTCACTGCTCCTGAGAAAACTTTTTTAAATGAAGTGTATTTTGTCTTTATCAGTGTAAATTCACAAAGAAATTAAAAACACTGTTTCTTTGAATGAGCTGGGGGTGGGTGAGGGGGGAATGTAGTAGCAGTTATTCATCTGTTACTCTGCTTCTTAATAAACTTCTTGTCCCTACCTTACCTCCTTTTGGCTGGTTGTGGAGGACTGTCATCATCCAAGAATGCATCCAGCTTTTAGCCAGTTTGGATTAGGTTGACAGGAATTAGGGTAGAGAGTATGGTCATCTTTCAGTGATAAGAACATTAGAATTAGAAGAGGATTTAGAAATACTTAGTTCATAGTTTGCAGAAGTGTGATTACGTATATCACTTGTGGTATGAGTGATTTCAAGTGGCACATGAATCAATTTTTATTTTAGAAGTTTTGTAATATGAGTTAAAAATATAACTAGCCCATCAAACTATTATTTTATAGTTTTTATTGCTTAAGACATTGTTAATTTAAAAAGAGAGTGGATTGTGTAAAAGTACAGATGGTATAACTGAAATGGCAAGCATTATGGTCATTGGCATGTGAATAATTTTATTTTGGGTAAATGTTGATCTAGTTCAATACCTGAATTTTATTTAGAAGAGGAAACTGAGGTCTAAAAAGGGAAAGAATTTGGCTAGGGTCTTACAGCTAGTGAGTCACTGGTAGAGTTTGGACTCATTTCTAGGTCTTCTGGGTCCTAGTCCAATATTATTTTACTGTGCCTTTACGTTTCTCAGTAGCAGAAGTGGAGTGAACAGTGGATAAAGGAGGGACAAATTGTTATAGAACAATTGTTATAGTACAAGAGGGTAGATTATTTGAGAAACTTTTGTGCTTGCTCTAGATTTGGTGGGCTCATGGAAGGAAATAGAGAAAGAAGCTGGGAAGTAGAATTAGAAATATATATGCAAAATGCAAATTTTATTTCTTATGCCTGTCATCAATTCAGTTCCTCAGTTTATATTAGGAAGAGTGCTAAAGGGGCAAATGCAAAAAGAGTTAGAAATAATAAGCTGATCTGAACTGATACCAATTTTCAAGTCTACTCTTTAGAGCTGGAGTTGAAGGAGTACTGGGGAAATCATTAACATAGAACTTTATTTATGTGAAATACATTCTTAAGGACTGTTTCTTAAATAACACATTTTTCTTTTTCAGAGTCCTTACAGGACAGTTCTTCGAGATAATGCAATACCAACAATTTTTGATCTTACCAGTCATTTGAACAATCCACACAGTAGACACAGAAAACGAATAAAAGAATTGGTATGTCAATGTGCTTTCAGCTTTCCTACCCTCCATAATACTATCAAAACTAGATGTATTCATGTTAAAATTGAACCAAGTTACTCTTGTTTCAAAGGTAGCAGTATGAGAAATAAATGCTTTGAGGCAGCATCATTGAAGTAGCCTGAATGTAAGATAAAATTAGTTTGTTTTATTATTTAAATTGGAAAATATCCTTCAGATTTAGCCAGTTGATACTCATTGGTTTGGGCCAAAGGGTGCTGTTAATTACAGGCCACTAGCTCATTCATTTCTGGGAAGACTTTAAAAAACCTCAAAAACTATGTTTTCTTTTGTAGTAAGGAAAGTGGGCCTGAGGTACATGTATATCCAGAACTCAGCACAAATGGGTACAGAACGGGAAAGTACAAAAGTTAAGACATGAATAGTTTTACCTAGAGATAAGGATTCTATCACTGATAAGTACTAACAATTTAGAAAAAGCTTTTAAATCTCTATACATGTCATCATTTGTGCATGTTTTTGTATTCCTTTGATATCCTTTAGTTCTGATGATGGAAACTTACCTGCTTTTTGTTGACTTTTTGTGAACAAAGTTAAATTACTCAGATTCCTCAGTTCATGTCTTTCTAGTATCATTGCCATCAACTAAGCCCTTATTTTATTACTTTTCCTTCCACTATTTCCATTCCCATTCCTCCTCCACATGTTGGTATCCATGCTAGTGTATTTAATATGTCATTTAAATCTACCTCCTATGTGCTTTTTAAGATAACATTTATCTAATTCCTAATTCTGTTTACTTTTCATATTTAGATCTTTAATCCATTTGGAATTTGTATGTATGATGTGCAGTAAAAGACGTAATTTTATTTTTCTCTTTATTGAGAGCCAATTTCATCCTTTCCTCAACTGGTATAGCATGCCACCTGTCATATACCCAGTTTACATATATACAAGGCTGTTTCTGGGAACTCTCTTCTGTTGGAATATTAGTTTGCAGCTGTACCGACTGTTTTTATTACCATGGCTTTATAATATATCTTACTTTTAAATACGGTGCTTTCTTAACTCTCAGAATTGTGATCCCAGCCATAATAGAAAAAGTAAATAAATAAAATGGCTATTAAGTAATAGTAATTATTGACAAAATTAAATACTACTTCTTTGAAAAGACTATTAATATACTTTTAGGAATGCAAAAAGTCAAAAAATTGAAAAAATTTTCAGGATTTTATTCTAGTTCTTTAAACATGTACATTCTTTCTTAGATTTTACTTTATAAAAATATTATGATTTTTGTTGGTATAGATTATGTATTCTGGATGAGATTGTTTCCATCAATTTTTAAGGCCCTTTTTTAATTAATTCTGATAGTCTGCTGGGTTTTCTCTGTCATTGATTATATCTTCTACAAATGAGGACAGTCTGCAAATAAGGACAAATTTACCTCTTCTTCTAATTCTTATCATTTAAATTTTTTCTGTTGCCTGTTTTATTGTTTAGTCAAGATCCCTACTACTATGTTGAATAGTCCCAGTAATAGTCACAGCTGAAACACTTACCTGGTATTAAGTATGATTTTGCTGCTGGTATTTAAGAACGTTTTTTATCAAGCTAAGGAAATTCCCTTCATTCCTTTCTAGTATTCATTCAGTTTTTGTCATAATTTTTTGAGCTTATTAAATGCTTTCATTGCATCTTTTAAGTAGAAAAGTTCAGTTTTTTTTTCATTCTTCAAAGTGGATTTTCTGATGTTGAACCTTCTTTACATTTCCTTGATGAACCCTATTTGATTGCAATGTATCTTTTTGTTTTTATACACTGTTGTATTCAGTTGGTCAATAATTTATTTAGGATTTTGCATTTATAATTATATAATTGTTGGCCTATAATTTTAATGTATTCCTTTTATCCAGTTATGATATCAAAGTTCTATTAACCTTATAAAATGAGTTGGATAGCTTTCCTTTTTTTTCCTCTCTTAATTTTCCTAGAAAAACTTGTATAGGGGAGATACTGTCTTCTCTGGAAAGTTAGATTGAACTTGGTCAAACCATCAGAGGGCTTGGGGTGGGTGAGGAAATATTTTGTTACCATTTAAATTTATTTATTAGTTTTCTTTTTTGTCTTGCGTTTTATATGTTTTCAAAAGTTTATAAACTTCATCTAGGATTTTGGAATGCTTGCCTTTCTCTACACCTAAAATTGTTTTAATAATATTTTCAAAGAAATAATGGTTAGTTTTATCAATGATTGCTGTACTTGTGAGATATTTTACTGGTTTTTTTCTTGAGTTGAGGTATTTATTTACCTTTTGGCCCTTTTTCTAGCTTCTTGAATGTTTAGCTCAGGGGTGTCCAACCTTTTGGCTTCCCTGGGCCACATTAGAAAAAGGAGAATTGACTTGAGCCATACATAAAATACACTAACACTAACGATAGCTGATGAGCTAACCAGTAAAAAGGTCCGTGCATAATTTTCAAAATGTTTTAAAAAAGTTTACAAATTTGTGTTGGGCCACATTCAAAGCTGTCCTGGGCTGCAGGTTGGACAAAGTTGGTTTAGCTCATATTTATGTGTAGCCAAATCTATAAATGCCTCTCTTAAGTATGCTTTAGCTGAATCTCACAATTTTAGACATGTAGTGTTTTCATTGTTCAGCTATGAGTATTTTGTCATTTTCCCTGTTTCTTTAACATAGGATTATTAAAAAGAAAATAACATAGGATTATTTTCTTTTTTTAGTTTCCAGACATGGGTTTATTTTTTAAAACTATTTTTATTTTTTATTTTAAATGTTATTATGTGATACACAGAGGATACATACAGTCTATGTGATGTTGATTCTTTTGAGTTTTTTTTGCATCCATTATTGCTATTAAAAGCTGATGCCAATTTGATTCTTACTCATTTTAGGTGACCTGCTTTTTCTCCCTCACAACCTTTAGTATTTTTTCTTTATAGTTTTTTTCCTTATCCAGACTTAGATTTTTAAGTTCTGAAGAGTACTCAGTTTTTATTTCTTTATGCATTTCTTCTTTCTCTATTTATTTATTTGTTTTCATGGGACCTCTCAGATGAATGCTGACATTACACAACAGTCCTCTATATCAGTTTTCTTCTTATATGTAGTATGTACCAGGGGTGAGAAGCTCAGCCATTTCTGATCCTGTAGCTATCATTTCCCTGTATTCTGCTCCTCAGAGAACCTCAAACACCTACAGCATGCACTTTTTAGATCTGCTATCCTTGTAATTCTGCAGCCTGTGGTTATGATAAGGAGGGAATGTTTCAGGTTGGTTAGCCTGCTCATGATTTCTTGCTGTCAGTATCATGTTGCATGCTGTCCAGAAGGTACCCTGCTGTTTCCAGCTACCGTGTATCACTGGTCCTGCTGTTTACCTGCCCCGGAATAATTATAGGGCAGATTGTGATCTAAGCATTGTAGTAGATTAGAGGGTGAGAATAGGACACAACTGGAAAGTTCTCTCTCTAACTCTGGTTGTTCGACTTGGCCCTCTATGCTGTATGCATTCGTTTTTCTTCATACCAGCACTGTGTCACTTTCTGCTTCCCAGGTATTTCTCATAAATTTTGTGTTAGGTTCTAGACGTTCCCCTGGATTAGATTGGAGTGGGAGGTATGATTTGTGTCCCCTTGGATTTGATCCCAAGTGCCTTGGTACTTTGTGTTTTTTTTATTACCAGTAAATACTTATAACCCAAAGTTATGATGGTTTAGGTATAAACTAAGTTAAATGATATGTTCTTTCCCCTCTAGTATTTTATTTTAAGTTTGGAGTCATTAGCAAATTGTTTTTTCTGGTTTTCCTAACATCTATATTCTTTATAAAGAATAGTATGCTCTTGAGAGAATTAAGTTTGACTCCAAATAAGCTTTTTACTTGAGTTTCTACATAATATACTAAAATTCAGTTTTCTTAAGAATGTTTTTCTTTCTGTCTTTCTTTTTTTCTTGCCATTAGAGTGAAGATGAAATCAGGACACTGAAACAGAAAAAAAGTAAGTGATAGTTAATGACTCAACTTCTGAATGCCTTTTAAAAAGGCCTTGACCTGGTAAGGATAAATAAATATGTTTAATGTCCAAAACCTACTGTGAGAATAATGTAAGAGTGTAGTAGTCATTGTCCTCTGGTCTAGAATTGTCTGTGAGACTAAAGATTTAGTTCATTGTGTCTTTATTGAGTGCCACCATACCGTATGCTTTACCCTTTCCCCACTAGGTGCTCTCAGTATGGTAGGGGTGGCAGGCACACACAGTTTTCCAGTTTAGGGAAGGAAAGGCACCACTAAGGACAGGAGCAGAATCTCTGTCCCCCAATATCTAGTATATAATACGTCCTTGGTAAATATTTAAGGAATAAATGCTGCTGGGACACTTAGCCTTGTAGAGGGTAGGAGTCACAATAGCCTTTCTGCAGGTACTGATGCCTGAGCTATGTCACCAGAGGGTAAATACTAGAAGTTATTTGTGTTCTTACAATGTATTATTGCTACACCTTCTCCTCTATGTCCTCCTGCTACTGTTATTGTTAACATAACTTTTTATTGTGTGCCAAGACATTATTGTTAGTGCCTTACTTACATGAACTTATTTAATTCTCACAGTAGCCCTGAAGTAAGTGCTATTATTTTCCACCTTTATAGATGAGGAGACATGGACTCAGGCAAAGAAAGGAAGAAAGGGTATCTGTGCAGAAGTAGAGTGCTTTGATGCAGGGTTCCAACCTTGGGGAACTACACTTAATTTGTTGTTGGATCTGTTAATAACCCGTGGTTAGTTGGGTTAGAAAATTTACCAGGGGAACCACAGGGGCCAGGACTTACAGGGTTGTGTGTTTGACTGTGGGTAGGACACTTAACCTCAGTGTCTTGGTTTTCCCATCCAAATGTGAAGAGATTAGGCTAAGATTTCTACTATTCTATTATTAGCCCGAAAAATTGCATGACTGTGCTATATATTCTATTGGTTTGTACAACTGTCTCATCTCCCATATAAAAGTATAAATTAATGGTTTGATACAAACAACATCAGCATGAACCTTGGATCCAGACAAGGTTGAGTTTGAATTTCACCTCCATCCTTCTAGCTACCTCTGTGTGTGACCTTGGGTAGTCATTTGTCAACCAGGGTTCATAACATCTGCTTTAGAGAGGGAGTACTGTGATATATATAGAATGTCATCACAGTGCCTCATAAATATTAGTTCTCTTCCTTTTTCTCATGGCATGAACTGTCTTTTATTACTCTGTATTTGTGATGAGTTCTTAAGTTTGTAAGAAATTGTTCCACTACTATAACGGCATTTACATATAGGATTAAAATATATCTGTTCACAGTATTTGTCTCCCTGACTAGAATGGGTCTTATTTTAATCTCTAGCCTAGTCTGTTGTCTAGGAACTGCCCTGTGAATGTTGAATGAATGAGTTTGTGGATTTTAAATATTTAACTAATCAAGAAAGTAAAATGTTTTGTTTGTATGGTTCCTCATGAGCCTATTTATAAATTAATTCTTTGTTTTTCAGTTGACGAAACTTCTGAACAGGAACAAAAACATAAAGAAATAAACAACAGCAGTGATCAGAACCCCAGTCCAGAAGAAGGAGGTGAAGAACAGGATGAAGACATTTTACCTTTAACCCTTGAAGAGAAGGAAAACAAAGAATACTTAAAATCTTTATTTGAAATTTTGATTCTTATGGGAAAACAAAATATACCTCTGGATGGACATGAAGCCGATGAAATCCCAGAAGGTCTCTTTACTCCTGATAACTTTCAAGCACTTCTGGAGTGCCGGATAAATTCTGGTGAAGAAGTTCTGAGAAAGCGCTTCGAGACAACAGCAGTCAACACATTGTTCTGTTCAAAAACACAGCAGAAACAGATGCTAGAGATCTGTGAGAGCTGCATTCGGGAAGAAACCCTCAGGGAAGTGAGAGACTCTCACTTCTTTTCCATTATCACTGACGATGTAGTGGACATAGCAGGGGAAGAGCACCTGCCTGTGTTGGTGAGGTTTGTTGATGAATCTCATAACCTGAGAGAGGAATTTGTGGGCTTCCTGCCTTACGAAGCTGATGCAGAAATTTTGGCTATGAAATTTCATGCTACAATAACTGAAAAGTGGGGATTAAACATGGAGTATTGTCGTGGCCAGGCTTACATTGTGTCCAGTGGATTTTCTTCCAAAATGAAAGTTGTTGCTTCTAGACTTTTAGAGAAATATCCCCAAGCTATCTACACACTCTGCTCTTCCTGTGCCTTAAACATGTGGTTGGCAAAATCTGTGCCTGTTGTGGGAGTGTCTGTTGCATTAGGAACGATTGAGGAAGTTTGTTCTTTTTTCCATCGATCACCACAACTGCTTTTAGAGCTTGACAGTGTAATTTCTGTCCTCTTTCAGAACAATGAAGAAAGGGGTAAAGAACTTAAGGAAATTTGCCATTCTCAGTGGACAGGCAGGCATGATGCTTTTGAAATCTTAGTGGACCTCCTACAAGCACTTGTTTTATGTTTAGATGGTATAAATAGTGACACAAATATTAGATGGAATAACTATATAGCTGGCCGAGCATTTGTACTCTGTAGTGCAGTAACAGATTTTGATTTTATTGTTACCATCGTTGTTCTTAAAAATGTTCTATCTTTTACAAGAGCCTTTGGGAAAAATCTCCAGGGGCAAACTTCTGATGTCTTCTTTGCAGCCAGTAGCTTGACTGCAGTGCTGCATTCACTAAATGAAGTGATGGAAAACATTGAAGTTTACCATGAATTTTGGTTTGAGGAAGCTACCAATTTGGCAACCAAACTTGATATTCAGATGAAGCTCCCTGGGAAATTCCGCAGAGCTCAGCAAGGTAACCTGGAATCTCAGCTGACCTCTGAGAGTTACTATAAAGAAGCTCTAAGTGTTCCAACAGTGGAGCACATTATTCAGGAACTGAAAGATATTTTCTCAGAGCAACACCTCAAAGCTCTTAAATGCTTATCTCTGGTGCCCTCTGTCATGGGACAGCTCAAATTCAATACATCCGAGGAGCACCATGCTGACATGTACAGAAGTGACTTACCCAATCCTGACACGCTTTCAGCTGAGCTGCATTGTTGGAGAATCAAGTGGAAACACAGAGGAAAAGATATAGAGCTTCCGTCTACCATTTATGAAGCCCTCCACTTGCCAGATATCAAGTTTTTTCCTAATGTGTATGCATTGCTGAAGGTCCTGTGTATTCTTCCTGTGATGAAGGTTGAGAACGAACGCTATGAAAATGGGCGAAAGCGTCTCAAAGCATACCTGAGGAACACTTTGACAGACCAAAGGTCAAGTAACTTAGCTTTGCTTAACATAAATTTCGATATAAAACATGATCTGGATTTAATGGTGGACACATATATCAAACTCTATACAACTAAGTCACAGCTTTCTACAGATAATTCAGAAACCATTCAGAATACTTGAGAGACTTTTCAAGTATGCTTTCTGTTATATTTGATATTTTAAAAATATCTGTAAGAAATTTGAAAACATCTTATAGAAGAGCTGTAAGGTGTATGTAGGCCACTTCATCACTGCATATCTTGACCTATAGGCCTCCCATTGAATACATTAGCCATTGATAATCTGCCTGTTTAAATGGCCCCCGTTTGAATTCTCATGCTTTGGAGACCTAACTGTTCTTCCAGAAGATAGCACTGAAAGTGCCATGTTACACTTCTGCGTGGTCTCTGCTAATGGCACTTTGGAATTGTTTTAAGTCATTTTAGACATAACATTTATTATCATTATGGATCCAGTTGTCGGGTATTGAGTTATTAGTTCTTGAAAGAAGTAAATTTTGAGGAGATGTGGGAGGAAGGAATGCATTTTATAAAGTGTTACAGTGAAGCTCATGAAGAGCAGGAGTTTTTAGTGCGCAGTTAAAAATCTGTAATGGACAGTTAAGGGAATTACCAGACAGTGAAAGAAACTTGTGAACTTGCCAAACAAGGATTTCAGTTTATGGAAGAGCCTGCCATTATTGTTCCACATCTGGTTGTTACTGTTTACATTCCTTTGTTGAGCCTTTATCTTCATAAGCTTTTTAACAGGTATATATTGAACACTTCTATTTCATGGTCAAGACAGGATCAGAGGCCATGACTATATCAACTGTCTTGTCTTGATTTATAAGCAAATACTGGAAAACCTACAAAACTGTGTTTTGTGGTTTATCTAGGAATAATATGGAAAATATTGCTGTTATTTTTGGTGAAGAAAATCAATTTTGTATAGTTTATTTCAACTTAAATAAAATGTGAATTTTGTTTAAAGTTCAGGTACATTATTTTTGGTGGGGACAAAATAGATTCTTGTGGTAAAATCTCAAAAATATCACCTTCACAACTGAAGTTAAGTTTTTATTTATTTATATATTTTTGGTACATGGCTTACTGCTTGGGGTATATAAAAATGTTTTAATTAAGAAATTATTAAATGTAAGCTTTATTTAACATTTTAAAAATATCCTGTATGGCTCCTGATATAAAATATCAAGATTTGTGTAATTATTGCTGGCTAAAATGTAAATGAATCAGTATAGTTATAGAGATGTGACTGGATTATTTTACTGGGATAAGTTAGTGTTATTTGAGTTTCAGCAAACAGAATGGGGCATATTTCGGGAGTGCTGGGTTTTAATGATAGCTGGCAGTGCATTTCCCTGTTGTGGACAATCCCAGCAAATATGTCAAATCAGGACATGTTACTCATGCAGGTTATAAAACAGTATCAGGGTTTATGTTATAGCCAGAGCATCTGTCCTTGGCAGAAAGAACAGATCAGGTTCTTGATAGCAAGATGACAATGAAGGAGACAGAGAGTGGGCCTTTTAATACCTGCATCCAGTTCTGAGGACACTTAAGAGTGGTGTGACCTTGCCAGATTATTTAACCTGGATATGTTTCCCAAACCATAAAACCACAATTATGGTTGTATTATGAAGGTTAGATAATTTATCGTCAGTTAACCTTTTACTGCTTAACAACATCCCAAAACTTGGGGGCTCAAAAAATCAGTTTATTATTTCTCACAGTTAAGTCTCATCTTGATTTTCTGCATTCAGCTGACAGATCAGGGCCTGGGTGGGACAGCTGGGCCTCTTCTTGTGTTCTTTATCTTGAGGTTACATCATGGTCATCTCAGAGTACTAAGAAGGCAGCAGGGGCAGTAGTGTCAAAACCTGGGCTCAAGAACTGACAGAACATCACATTCACCACATTCTTTTGGTCAAAGCAAGTCACAAGGCTGGCCTAGATGAGAGGCAAGAGGAAACGGACTCCCCGTCTTGATGGAAGGAGCTGCAAACTATGGCTCTATTTTCAGTCTACCGTTACAATGTATCCAAAAAATGCATGCAGCAAGCATTGATTAACCTTTTAAGGTAACATCATTTGTTTTTATAATCTTTGTACTCTAATTTGGGAATTTGTTGAAAGCTTTAAACCCTAATTTGTTAAGAGACATTTTTACAAACATCTTTGTAGATTGAGTTAATGGTAGTTTCCCGACAGATGAAACAGAGATACCATTTTTGCAAAATTAGATAGTTTGAGCATAGTAGGTGTAGTGACTATTCCACAAATACAAGTTCAGTGCTTACAGTGGGACAGTCTTCTCAGCTAAGTGCTAGCAGTTCTTAAAGAGCTTACAGTCTAGAGTTGGCCCATAAGACTACAATTGTTTTAACTACACACATACACACAATATAGAGTTAAGTGAACTAAATTATTGAAATTAAAGGACAGAGAAACAGCATATAGGAACCATAAACCTTGTACAGTTTTTAAAATTCTGTATCATCTAAACAGTTTGCAAAATACACTGGGAAATATATTCAAGACTTAGCATATCTAATTGAAGGAATTTTTGCTTTCCACTCTCATTTGGGGGGAGAGGAAGTTACACTGTTGAAGCCTAACATATGATTTGCTATTTGCAAAATACATGAGAACAAATGGCAATATTAATATTAATGTAATTTTTTACTTAATTCTTAACTATAACCCCGTAAGATAAATAATAGTGGATTGGAGTTGAAAGAGACCTCCTTTTGAGGCTGTTCCACTGCAGTATCTTGGTCACATCTGTTTGGTTTTATTTTTTTTGTTTGTTTTTGAAAGGCTAGTTTTTGTTTTATGTTAGGGACAGCCACTTTTTAAAGTGCTTTTTAAAGTGAGAAATTAATAAAACAGGATAATTATACTTGTAGTGTTTATTAATAGTTATGCTTGAGCTTACACAGCACTTTAAATATATCATTCAAGTTCTCAGAGAAACTCAGGCAAGTATTATCCCCATTTACAGTTGAGAAATCAAGCCATAGAAGTAAATTAATTGCCCCAAATTATATGAGGGACCCCCCCAAAACCGTAATTATCTCCTGGAGGGTAGGCCCCCTGTGCAGGCTTGCCCCGATACATGAGTTGAAGGTTACTGAAGTTTAAACATGTAAGAATAAATACACAAATTTTTATAAATACATTCTGTTTTTTGGGAGGTCCCCCCTCGTATAACTAATAAGTGACACAGCCAGGTACTTCCATCCTTCAGTCTTAAAATTGATTGTGAAAGATACTTCATTCTTAAGATTTATAAAAACACTTGCTTTAGGAATAGGCTTTTATGTTCTTATGTTTTCAGCACAGCATCTCTGAAATGCACTCAATAGTACACGTGGGTTCCTTGCAAAAAAATGACATCGAAACCTGAAACTTCTGAGACTTTACAAACTGGGTGTAGAAATGCTGCCACCTTTGGCTGCCAACACACCACCACAAAGGACTACATCCAGGTCCATTTATTTCATGATAGTAGGTGCAGCTTTCTTGCTGTAATCAAATGCTCTTTTGTAGCCAGTTTTTTGTGGCCAGAAAAAGCGAAGTTAATTTTTAGTACAGATTAGCATAAAAGTCTCTACTAGATTAATTTCAGGAAACAATTAACTAGCTTAGAAACAATAAGTGTGATCTATAGGTTGGCTAAAATGGCAGTTAATTTCTAGACCTTTTAAAATTTCTCACCATGAATACTATATAAATAAAATAATGGCCACCGTATTTGGTTTCATAAATTATTTGGACAGCGTGAACAACAAATTTCAAAGTAAAGGTAGTAAATCTGCCCTTTTTAATGAGTTTGAATTTACAGTAGTAGTTTAAACATCTGGAAGTTTAAAGGTCTTGATTCATTCCAAATGTTTAACAAGGATATTCTGCAAAGAGTATATTGTAATTGGGGTGGGGGCGGGGGGGAGATCAAGAAAACTGTTGACACAATCTGAAGCCTTTCTAATTTTCTCTATATACACACTAATTACATAAAATTTAAAAGGCTGACAATTCAAAAAAAGAAGAGATGGACCCAAATATCCAAGTTGGCGTGCTTATAGAAGAGTAACTTTTAAAAGAGGACATAATTATAACAAGGATGAGGTTTAAACACTTAACACACCTGCGATGCTGCCAGATTGTGCTGTTGTGTTCTGTGCTTTTCTACTTAAGGATACAAGGTGGGGTTTTTAAAATTATTATTAAAACTAGACTTAGAGGAGTCAAACCTTTTGACTTTTAAATTGTAATTTTGATTAATGCATCATGTAATCCAAGAATCTGGTCTGCAGGCAGCATCTGGCATGAGACCAAGCATTCATTTATTTAATGTGCCCTTTTTGAATCCCTGCTGGATACTTGTTAGCTATCTGTTTAATTTTCTTACAGCAAAGCAGGGTTGTGACAGCAGGAGTGGTCATAACTGCAGAGCAGCTGCTGCTAACAGTGGTCAGTATAGGAGGGCTGTCCGGAAGGTATTCAGCCATGTAATATAAAATATAGAGGCAGTTATGGCTGGATTTTTTCTTGACAGCCCTTACATGCCAGATGCTATACAAAAGCACTTTACCTGGATTATCTCATTTAAATTTCACCTTGTGGAAAGTACTATTACCTCATTTTTTTCAGGTAAAAACCTAAGAATTAGAAGGTCATATAGCTAGTGAAAGCTAGAACTATGATTCTAACATGATGTAAAGATTTGCAAGTGTAATTTCATATCTCATATTTGCTTTTCATTTTAATTTCAAATATTGTATTGAACACCTCTAATCGTTGAAATTTAGCCTTACGCATGAGGCTAGGTGTCATAGACACAAAAGTGAATGAGATAATCCAATGGATGCAAAGGTAAGTGAGATTGAGCGCACACCCTCAGCAAACAGTCGCATGGAGGAACCAGACATGCAAGCGGGATCCTCATGAGCAGGGCTAAAGATAGGGTAATCATATAATTGATCTTCCCATGCAGAGCACTTCTGAGAGTATAAGGAGGCACTTTGAATACTCACGCAGCACAACATAAACCAGTATTTATGGTCACCCTAGCTACAGGAAACCCATGGTGTAAAGGGATCATGGAGGAGAAGGCCCTAACTGACTACAGGAGGTGATGCCCTAGCTAAACCTCAAGTTGCAAAGTGTGAGACATGCTCTCATCTCCAGTTGTCACCCTTACACTTCAGCTCAGATATCCCTTTCTCTAGGGGCTTCCCTGAGCCGAGTAGCCCTAGGTTTGCCTGACTCTTCCACTAGATGTAAGCCCTGTGAGAACATATGCGGTTCTGATGTGTTTCCCCATTTGTAGCTAAGACAGTTTTGAATATAGGAAGTCAAAGAGTAGGCAACAGCCTTTGCAGAAACTTATAAAACAGCAATATTTGTATTCACATGCATTAATTCATTTAACCCATGAATGATAATAGTATATAAAACTATACCAAATTCACCACCAAGTTTGGCAATAAAGAGGTCCAGTTGGATAGTTTTGAAGCCACTGAGGAATTAACACCAAGAGTAAAATCCACCTTTGAAAATGATGTGTACTGTGGGATTTCATAACCCTAAATGTTTTAAACTTAGTCTCACTTCTCAATGAAAATGTGAGTTATTGTCTGCATTAGAAATATAGCCATATAATGTGAATCATCCCCCCTCCCTGCAAGAGCATGATCATTATGATATTCAGTATATTAAGGTTTTCAAGATACCTGCTTAAGATATAACACTTCCTCCTCAAATCAGTATTACACATAATAAACTAAAATCTGCATGGTGTTAAGAGTTTTAGAGCAATGAAGTTATATAGACAACTAGATATGAGCAATACCAAATATTTTTAGATAGGACAGCTTGCTCAGGATCACACCACTCTGGCATAGGCCAGGGGACAACAAAGTGTCCCGACAGTATTGTGCTTTGTCATGCCATATATATGTAACTCAGTGGTTCTCAACCTTCCTAATGCCATGACCCTTTAATACAGTTCCTCATGTTGTGGTGACCCCCATAAAATTATTTTCGTTGCCACTTCTTAACTATAATTTTGCTACTGTTATGAATCATAATGTAAATATCTGATACGTGTTTTCTGATGGTCTTAGGCGACCCCTGTGAAAGGGTCATTCAAGCCCCAAAGGGGTCATGACCCACAGGTTGAGAACTGCTGATAACTGAATATGGAAAGCCTGAAAGAACCATTTCTTGGCAAGTGAGCCGTGTTCACCCTTAAAACAGTTACTAATGTAAACGGTAATCCATAAGTATGTCAGCTTTATAGGAGAAAGATTTATTAAACAGGCCAGGGGCTGGGGTTAGTTTTTGGCACATTTCTGTTTTGAGTTACCGTAACATTTTGGTTTTTAAAATATTTGGTATTGCTTACATCTTATTTGGCAAATTCCTAGTCTTGGTATGATTATTTTTCTTTGGAAGAGTACGTGTGGTTAAGTTGTGTATTTGCAAAGCCTTTTTCCTAAAACATGAGATGTTGAAAGCTTTCTTTATAATTGCATCTTGTGGGATTTCAACTTTTTTTATTAATAGCAGTTACTATTTATTGAGCACTTAACTATATACCAAGTGCCATATAAGGACTTTGTATGAATGGTTTTATTTAGGCTCACAATAACCTGATGCAGTAGGTGTTGCTGTTCTATAGTTTATGAATCTGAAAGTGACTTGTTCAAGGCCATTCAGCAGAGGCGTGGGATTCAAACCCTAACCAACTAATTCCGGAAGACCAGGCTGCTCCTCAGAGTGGAAATACCCACCTTCTTGACAATGAGTATGGAGACTGGGAAGAAAGGACTCCAAAATACAAATGTTTGTCCCTAGGTGGTGGGAGTATGAGGAGTTACAAATTTTCCTTCTTTGACATTCTTGTTTTCCAAACATTCTACAAGTTGTATTTTTTGCATCTTGGAAAGTATTAATTAGCATTCTGGGATGGAAAAATCAAGATTAGTTACATGAAAACATTTTTCTTTCAGAATATTTCTTTTTCAGTTCCACTTAACACACATGCCAGGCATTATGCCAGGTGTTTGGGCTGCAAATATAAACCATTGACCCATGTGGCAAGATGTTAGGTTGCTAATTCTTCAAGGCCCAACTCAAGTGTGTATCATTAGTGTGCCCCCATCTCATGCCCCTAGTTACTTCTTACTACCTCTGCTATTACTACCCTAGTTCAAATTGCTATCGTCTCTCAGTTTATCTTTCCCTCCCAAGTTTATTTTCCACCTAACAGAAAGAGTGATCCTGGACTGATCCAGTGATCTTAGACCAGAATTAAAGCTCTGACCATGACTCTGACGTCATTTGTGATCTGGTCCATGCCAACCTCTGGCCTCATCTCCTAGTCCAATTCTTGTTCACTCTGCCCAGCTATTAGGTGTTTTAGTTTATCCCACTCACCAAGCTCATTCAGAAGAGGTTCATTCAAGACCTTTATACTTGCTGTGCCTTGAAAGCTGTTAACCCAGGTGGCTCCTTAGCTCACTGTTTGTGTCATTCAGATCTTTGCTTAAATATTATGTCCACAGAGAAGCTTCTCTGACTAAACTAGTCCTTTATTACTTTTACTAGAAATGACTTGTTTTTCCACACTAGTAAATAAGTACTACAAGGGCTAGGACCTGGTCATATTCACTGTGGTTATATCCCACTGGTGTCTGGAATGTAATAGGTGCTCCATATTTGTTGAATGAATGGACAAATGGTATGTTCTAGGATGGTGAAAAATTCAGGGTGACTAGAGGATTAAGGGGAGGGGAAAGCAACTGGAGATGAGGATGGAAAGGCATTTAGGGGCCACGCCATGAAAATCCTTGAAATTCCTGCTAAGGAGTTGGCATCATCCTCTGGTCAGGAGGATGCTCCAAGAGGTGCTGAACCTAGAGCTCTTGCCTGTGTGAACTGGCCATAGGAGTGAGCCCTTCATAGGTGAGATGTATGTGGCAAAGCCTAGCTGAAGATTCTGGGCATGTTTAGAAAATGAGAGAACATGTTTGAACTAAAAAGCAAACCCACATTGGTCACTATTAATCATACTCACATCTGTGATTTGTATCATGTTTCTTCCAAAGTGTTCCAAGTCTTGAGACATCCCTTTGGTACTCCCAGGCCCTGCCACAGTAATGACCTTGACATGTGACTCGCCACCATCCCATGCCGTATAAAACCCTCTTGTTTTATCAACCATCTTACCTCTTTCCAAGTCAAGTAATTTCTGTCTTGTTTTTTCTTCTCTTCCTTCCCTTGCCATCTTTAGAACCTGTTTGTGTCTCTGTTCCAGCCTTTTTTTAGAGAAGGGGAGCAGACCTGAAACAGTGTGGAGAGGGATGTGCACTTTAAATTACTAACGTTATATAGTAGCATTTTCCTCTGGACTGCTGGCTCTTTCCCAGCTTTGCAGTCTCCCTGGAAGATAGATGACTGAACAGAGGTGACCGCTGGTGCTTTAAAATCACCAGCAATCTCAGTGCTCATTGGAGGTTAAAGTCCCCACCCAGAGAATTGCATTTGTCACTGTGCTTTAACCCTTTTGCTGCGATGTTCGGATATATCCGAAAGAATCCTTCCATCTGCTGACGGTGAATTTACCCCACAAGCTCAAAAAAACTTTTCCCTCTACTATATGTACATTTTTCTATATTTTCATGTTTTTTAAGAATGAATAAAAATAGGAAATTTTTATGCTTTACTGTCATAATTTGTTTTAATAAAGTGTACCACCATAACTGTATTTACTTAAAAATATAAATTAATTATTATAAAAATGTTATTCAGTGTGAAACTGTTTCAAAGACTTTTCTCCATTTACAAGATTTAAATATGTTTTCCTGTGGCTTGCATTATCAACAACAAAGATGTCTTATATGCCATATTGGGTAACATTTTGTAATACTTTTTTTATGACATCAATGCCATTAGATTCTTATTTATCTATACTTAAATCTGATTGATGGCACTATGTTTTGAGTATTTTTTGCTAGAATTCAATATAATGGTAAGTTTACTACCATATAACAAGTTAAAAATAATGTCGTTTATATACAAAACAATTCAAAATGTTATTATTAAATGCACAAAATCGTCAAAATTTCAACTTTTAATTTTTTGTGGCTTTTTGACACATTTTGAAAAAACTTGAAGTCAATTAATGCAGTGAAAGGGCTAAATAATAGAATTAAGTTACTGATTTCTACTTTATATAATGATGCTTATACTGAGGAAAGGAATTTAGTATTTTTATTGAATGCCTCCTGTATGCCAGGTGCTGTGTGAGATGCTTTATGTGTATCTTATTTAAGACTCACATTTTTATGAGGTATATATATGACTTAACTGAGTTTCAGAGAAATGCTTTGCCTGCAGTCACACGTGTCTGTGCGAAGCCAGAGCCCGAGTCTTTGCACACACTGCACGGCCAGCCTCAACCCTGCCTCAGCACTTGAAAGTGCACCAAGGGTCTTCACAGACATGACGTCATTTCAGTCTTCATAACAGCCTATGAGATTGGTGGTGTCATCCCCACCTGACTTGCCAAAATACAGCACCTCTGGGACTCAACTTCATGTCTCCTTTTCTCTGATTCGGAATCTGGTGCTTGGGGCAGGGTCCTGTGTGGGTCACTTGCTAGATAAGGGATTTGAGTCCAGCCCTAGAAGAGTAAGAGCATTGATCGGCTGTGCTGGAAGTTGTGACGTCAGTGAGAGCAGAGATGGGGGGAGCTCATTTTCGCAGGGACGCCTGGAAGAGGCTGCTGTCCTTTTCCTGGTAAGAGTGGGGGCAGGCCTGCCGAGGACCTGGAAGCATCGGAGAGAAGGGGCAGGGCTGGAAGGACCAGCAGTAAGGAGCAGGGAGAGAGCAGAGGTTCTGTGTGAGGAGACCCCATCTGAACACTGCCACTTGGGAGCTGTGGGGCCTTGGGTGAACCACCTCATCTCTCTGAGCTCAGAAGTCACATGTTCATTGTGCAACCATGGGTAAACCTCACCAGATCTTGGACTGCCACTTTCTCCATTGTCTTGGTTATAGTTAACTATCCCAGAACACGAATGCAGTGCTGATGTGAAGAACCTGATGGCTCACTTCTCTTCCCAAGAAAGAGGTTAGGCAACTTGTGGCCCCTCTCTGGGCCTCAGTCTTTTCATCTGGAAAGCAAGGATGCTAGTATCTCCCATGATCAGGGTGAAAGTGTTTAGTCCATGAAATTAGAAAAAGGATGAGTTTATGCCAGAGGACATGGAAAGACTTCTTGGAGGAGTGTGATGTGAGCTGGGTCATGAAGGCTGGATAGGGATCAGCAAGGAAGGGTGCAGAGTTTGGGGGGACTGCTGGGGCAGAGGACCAGGCATCTTCCCAAACAGCAAGGGCTATGGTTCTCTTTCCTTCCCATCCAACGGCATCAGCTTGTCCCACATTCAGAGCTCCAGTCCTCAATTCTCAATGCTAAGGGGCTGTTATGAGATGCAGTTTTAATTAAGTAGCAGCTTTTAGGGGACTAGAAAAGTATTTCTACTATAAGCATACATTGGTTTTAAATTGCATCTCAATTGGAGAAAGTGTATCTTAGAACTGAGAAAATACAGACTACGTCACTTCATATTGAATACTACCCAAAAAAGTTCGTCATGTGGACCTTGAGACCGATGTTCATGTTCTTGTCCTGCCACACACTAGCTTTGTTGTTCTGGGCAAGTCACTTGATTTCCCTAACCATCAATTTATTTTTTTAAATAGTCTATAAATTGCCTGTGTATAGGAGGTGAGGAGTTAAGGTTTGAATCTGAATGTTGGTTCGTTTTGCAAAGAGGCCTACAGAACATATTTTTTTCTAAAATTAGGGGTTGCCATTGTTTAAAAAGAAACTATGTATTGTCATTTTATATAGTATAATACAGAGAAGCAGTTCTCAACCAGGGGCAACTTTAACTCCCAAGTGACACTGGCAATATTGGGAAGCATTTTTGGTTGTTACGGTTGTTCGGGGGGAAGCTACTGGCTTCCAGTGTGCAAAGGGTAGAGATGCTGCTAAACCACCTGCAGCACATAAGATACCCCACCCCTCACCACCCAGATCAAAGGATTTTCTGGCCCAAGTGTCCATAGCTTAAGGTTAAGAAACCCTGACAGATTAAGAGCCCAATTATCTGGATTTGGACCCTAGTTCTGCTATCAACGGCCTGTGAATCCTTGGATTAATTACTTAACCTCTGTCATCGGGGAGAGGAATAACAACTACTTCTGCCACATAGGGTAGAAGTGAAGATTATTAGGACTTGATGTAGGTAGGGCATTTCAAATGGAGACTGACTTCCAGGAGGCACCCAGGAAATGACAGATTTTAAGTAATTAAATAAGCACAAGACTTCATGAAAATACTGGTGACTGGCACCAGGCTCAGGTAAACAACTCCTTGTGCCTCAGTTTCTCCATCTGTTAAAAATATGTGAAGGTCAAATGAAATTAAGGACATGAGAGCACAATGGAAAGGAGTGGAAAAATCTTACAAATATACTTGTATCATTATTATTGCTTCAAACTCTAGTAAGAGAAGGTTCTGAGGTGAAGCAATAAACTCTTCCTGGGCCAGGCTTCACTGAGCAGAAGGGACAGCCAGAGAGGTGGTGCTTAAGAGCAGCACATTGCAGGCCCAGTAGTGGATTGTGCCTTAAGTACATCCTCAGCTGTGAGTCCAGGAAGTCGCCTTTATTGCACTGTTATGTGCAAACTGCGTCCTAGCTTCTCATACCACTTTCCCCAGAGGAGTGCTCGGTGAATCGGTGTACATGCCTGCTCTGCAGGCTCTAAACTCAGGGAAAAAAAGAACAGCTTAGAGTGGAAAGAGTGTGCCCTGCTCTACCTCTGTCTTCCCCTGCCCCAGTTTTCTTAGCTCTCATGAAGAAACTGAATTGCTGGCCCAGACTCCAAGACCTGCTGGAGTCCTAGCTTTAAGCACACAGGATTGAGTGAGGATTATTATTATCTTTAACAAGCATATTAGGGAAGAGTTATCTAGCAAGATTGTGTCAGGTGAGTTGCATAAATAATGTAGTTCTCAGAACAACCTTGCGAAATAATGAATATCATGTTCATATTGTTGATATTGCTGAGGCTGAGATGCTAAGTAACTTGCCCAAGATACACAGAGCCAGATCCACATCACTCTTTTTTTTAATTCATTTTTATTGTAGACTTATTGGGGGGACATCTGTTAGCATAGGTTTCAGGCATACAATTCTACAGTGCGTTGTCAACTTGATGTATAATAAGTTCACCACCCAGTGTGACTTCTCTTTCCATCACCTTATATTTAGCTTCCCCCCCTCCTCTCCCACCCCCTCCCTTTTCTCCCCTCCCTAACCCACTCGTCCCCAAATAAACATTAAACTATTGATTGTGTCCATGGGTTATTTGTTTCTTCATTTCTTTTTTCTTTGCTCTCAGTTTTATATTCCGCATATGAGTGAAATCAGACAGTTCTTTGTTTTTTCTGTCTGGCTTATTTCACTTAGCATGATGATCTCCAGGTCCATCCATTTTGTTGCAAATGGCAATATTTCATCTTTTCTTACAGCTGAGTAATATTCCATTGTGTCTATGTACCACAGCTTCTTTATCCAGTCATCTGTCACAGGGCACTTTGGTTGTTTCCATGTTTTGGCCACTGTGAACAGCGCTGCAATGAACATTGGGGTACATAAGTCTTTGCGGACAAAGGTTTTCAAGTTCTTTGGGTAGATCCCCCTAAGGGGGATTGCTGGGTCAAATGGTAGCTCCACTCCCAATTTTCTGAGGAACCTCCACACTGCCTTCCACAGTGGTTGTACCAGTTTGCACTCCCACCAGCAGTGTGCGAGAGTCCCTTTTTCTCCACATCCTCTCCAGCACTTGTTATTCCTTGTCTTGTTGATAATAGCCATTCTCACAGGTGTGAGGTGGTATCTCATTGTGGTTTTAATTTGCATTTCCCTGATAGCTAATGAGGATGAGCATTTTTCCGTATGTCTGCTGGCCATTTGTATTTCTTTGTGGGAGAAGTGTCTGTTTAGTTCTTCTGCCCACTTTTCAATTGGGTTGTTTGTTTTTTTGTTGTTAAGTCTTATTAGTTCTTTATATATTTTAGATATTAGACCCTTATCTGATGCATTATTTGCAAATATTTTCTCCCATTCAGTTGGCTGCCTCTTTGCCTTGTTGATGGTTTCTTTTGCTGTGCAGAAGCTTTTTAGTTTGATATAGTCCCATT
>PVJL010003212.1:0-11512 GCA_004026885.1 Lyroderma lyra
CACACATGCACACACACACACACGCACATGCACACACGCACGCACACACATGCACGCACACGCACACACACATGCACGCACACGCACTCACACACGCACGCACACACGCACGCACATACACACACACGCACGCACGCACACACGCACACGCGCACACACACGCACACACGCACACGCACACACGCACGCACATACACACACACGCACACTCCTTTGCCATCTGTGCGGGACTTTAGACGTAAAGGGAGCAGGCAATGTGTCTGCCACACAAAGCCTGTGCGCATGAGCGTGCTTTCTCTTAGCACCCAGCTCCCTCCCCGCCCTGCAGTCCCCGCAGGGCCTGGCAAAATCACCTCAGCCCTCTGGCCCCGGACAGCCTGCTCCAGAGAACAGAAATAAAAGAAGACACGCTAGGAAGGCTGCAGAAGGCTTATGAAGAAAAAAAATGCCCTCAGGAAATTTTGCAATGGGGTTAGATGAACAAGACTGAAATCCTAAATAAGACAGCGTTTCTTCGACTAGATCTCCACAATAATCAGAGCTACGCTTTGCCAATAATTATGCAAACTCTGTATTTCAGGACTGAGACCGCGTGCTTTTTTCCCCGATGTTAGGTAGAAGTCAGTGTAAAGCGACTTGGCCTGACGCCTGCCCCAAATTTGCAGGGTGCCGTCGTCGTCATTCTGACCCAGTGCTGCATCCCCATGAAAAGGCTCAGATCCCAAGGAGGGCCAGGAATCTCTCACGTCGTTCACAACCGAGAAGGGAAAAATGAGGAAAACGGGGCAGTGGGACCGGGACCAGACCAGACACAGGCCAGACTTTTGGCTGCCATTACAGACAGGCCAAAGCCACCTCAGGACCACCCTCGCCAGCCCAGAAGAAGACCACCGGGTAAAGGAGCCTGCATTGGATGTGGGGACCGCTGGAGTGAGGAGTGACCTCATGTCTCCCACTACCCACTTCCCGTGCAGACAAAAAGGGCACGGCAAGAGGGATTGTCCTCTGTTCTCAGGGACCAACTCCCACCCCACAAATGGCTGCAACTGACTGGACTGGGCTCAAGGCTTCCAGCAGCGGCCAAGAGAAAGCCGGTTCTCCTGACGGGGGAGGAACCGCGGGTGACCTTGACGTGGCAGCTAAGCCTGTTAGAATTTCCTGACGGGTATGGGTGCCACTTTGTCTTAACCGCTCACTGTGGACCTAGTTCCTCTAAAGACACCCCTTAGATTTGGGCTCATACTGTCTTGTGCTTTTGCCAATGCCTGTGCTTTGGAGAAAAAGTAAGATGAGCCCATCAGACTTTGCAAAGGACTTCAGCGAGACCTCTAAGCCCCGGCTCGGAGTGCTGCCCATTGTCATGCTGCTCCCAGGGTACCCGTAAGAAATGCTCTGCTTGTGGATGCTGACCTCAGTACTGTGACGTCCCATGTGAACTTGGGAAAGAGGTTCAGCAGGCACTCAGGACCTATGGGGGCCAACGCCTTCCCCAGGCCCACCCCCCCTGCCCACTGCAGCCCCATGAAACCCGGGGACCTAGTGCTTTTGGAGGTCTGGAAGGATGAGTCACCGACAGACCAGTTAACTCCTAAATAAAAGGGACCTTGTGCAGTTAGCAGCCCAACTGCTGCCGGGCTACAGGGAGTCAGTGGGTGGGTCCACGTCCCCTGAATCAAACCTGGGTCACTGAAGTCTCCACTGGATTTACCTGGGAGAAAGGACTGTCACTTCTGTTCCTGGGACCCAATATGAAGACCCGAAGCCCCTGTTCGGACAGACCAGCAGGTCCGTGTCCCAGGACTGCCAGGCAATGACATCTCACCCCACACTGGGATGTGCTCTTTCCCCTTCCTCTTAGGTGCCCCACCTGGGGTCCCCATTGAACACTGTTTCTTTTGTCACCACAGCCTGTCATCACCATGTCATTTTAGTCCTTTTGGCTCATCCTCCTCCTCAGGCTCCTCTGGAGGATGGGACATTAATATCTCTGTAAAAAAATTGTCTAATGGCAGAACGAGAGGCGGCTGGATGCATGAGCCGCTCCCTCCCCGTTGCAGTAAACCAGCAGAGAACCAGCGTCGCTCCCGGCAGGAGGTCTATCAGCAGGAGGGGTCTTCGCCCCACACCCTGCAGTGGAGATGATCCTAATCTATTTCTAAAAAAGACCACCCTAGTTGTTTCTCTCTAATCCCAATGAAGGAATGACAGGGCACGTAAGGGTGGCATTGCACTTCCTAGTTTCAGGATCGCACACGCGAAGCCTCGTTTGGTTTCACCAAGTAATTTAGCTTCAAACAATTGCCAAGTGTTTTCGTGGCTTTGCTCCCTTCTTTTCCCGTTAGCTCTGATCACTGTATGCAAACCAGCTTCGATGGCCCGGCTTACCCCAAGTCCCCACGCACTCCAGTGTCCATGGCTCAAACCCGCCATGTCTGCCCCCACCCCCGTCACAGCGAACCTGGGTGATGTGTCTCCTCAGGATCGCCGGCTAGCTCGGCAATCGGTCTGCATCAATTTGAAGTTAGTGCCTCCAGACCTCAGGGGACTCCCTCTTCAAACTCCTTCGCCCAAGACCCCACCTCCTTCCCCGTGTCCTGCCTCTACTTCCGTGCCTGTAAAACCTTGGCTGTGTTAGGACGGAGACGGGCTTCGGAGCAGAGGTCCCCAGCCTCTCCGAATGCCACGTTTTTGCATAAACCTACTTGTCTTCCCCCTCCTCTGATTATTGGCCTACGAGGTGAGCAGCGGATCCTGAGCCCGGTAACACCATGGCGAGCCAGCAGCACCTCTTTGCTCTAATAATGCAAGAGACAGAGCCTCGTGCAGCCCGTCATGCCTCCATTTCCAGGTGTTCTAAAGCAGGTGAAGTCTAAAAAATGCTGGCTGGGGTTAGAGGTTTACCACAGCCCACCCTCACCATGTTTCTCCCCGCCCCAGGTATGCACAGAGCTTGCACACGCCAGCCTGTGTCCTGAGTCAGCCTCTCTGGCCTGGGCCTTGGGAAGCAACAGAGTGGAATTGGTGCCTCCTGGCCTGTGCCAGGGGGTTCTGCTCCACTGGGTTTGGTGCTTGGGGGATGCTGGGCTTCGTATCCCTGGAATGAAGAGTGCTGTGAGTGGGGAACTGCAGCCCGGGAGCTGACCCCACGTCAGACCCCACCTGGAGAAGGGGTGATGTGCAGACGTCGCAGAGTGAGCGTGCTCAGTGGGCCGGAACCGCAGGGCTTCCTTCAGAATCAGCCCAAGACGTAAGAGGTGCTTCTCTCCACCCAAGCAGCAAAGCAGTGAGCTTGGAGAGCCGTGCCAGGGCACTGCCTCACCACGAAATCTTGCTCATGGTGACTCAGCTCCTTCTGGTCGCTCTCACCTTACTGCCACCCAGCTGGGGGACACCCAGGCTTCCACAGTAAGTCCAGGTGGCAGTGCTCTGGTCCAGTGTCCCCTAACTTCCCCCGGGTCAGGCCTCTGTCACTCTGGCCAGCTCTCCACCTCTCCCACTCTCCTTGACCCCAAACACAATTGCATAACTTGGCTCTTTCAGTTCCTTTCTTCTCTAATACTAGTATGTTGCGTAAAACTGTTTCCTAAAGATTTGGGGGGAATGGACAGCAATTGGAAATACAGAAAAGGAAATTGCTTCAGAACAACCCTCAGCGGTCACCCACCCCAGGGAACCACTGACCAGGAATGTGTCTCCTAACCCGGCCCTGCGACCGCTACAGGTGGCTGCCCCCCACCTCCCCAACCCAGTGGCCCGAAGCCTCATCCCTCCTTCTCCCGAGCTGCCAGTTAAGGATGGAAGTTCCTGGTACTTGACCTCTGCTTCCACAAAGGTGGAGGATATGCTATTCCCTTTTCCTCCTCCTAAGCACGGCCCGGCCCACAATTCTGGACGTTATAAGAGACAAAGGACGACACTGAAAGGTGGCTAGAAGCCAGCCAGCCCCACGGCCCAGAGCAGTGTCCTCAACTGTGCATGTTTATGTTGGGCTTTCCCTCCCCTTCCCCACTGTCCCTCTCCCTCGAAACTAAATACACTAAGTCGCGTCTCTGGCCATACTTTCAGGAGGACCCAAAGACGACAGGTACCAGGAGTGAATTCTGATTGTTCAGAATTCCTACACAGAGGTCAAACACCCAAAGATCACTGTGTTTCATTTTGTTTTTTTAACATAATCTATGTTCCCCAACCACTCCATCTACGAGTCTAATTTTCTTCCCTTTCGTCTCATTGGTTCCTCGCCCTCTTTGATATGACCCATCTCATTGAAAAAATAGGGCTTTTAGGTTTGCATTGGTTTGACTTCGATTTTCACATTAGCTCCATATCCGGCCACAAAACCTAACGGCTGGCACACAGACGACACTCGATACACTGTCTCCCACGTTTAATTTTCAACTTCATCGTTTAACAGAGCTGTTAGGTACTTTTGTTTGCTTCTTTTCTCTAAACAAAGTTCAAGTTAGGCATTATTCCCACTTTGTAGATAGGAAATCAAAGCGCTGAGAGATCTTTTTGCTAGCACCTAAACTGCCAGAGTGAGAATGTGAAGCAACGCTCGCACCACGATACCAAATTACCATTCACTGACGCACCTCCAGCGCTCGGTACAATGCAGGGTGCTGTAAGGCGGCTCCGGGGACCGGTCGCTTCTTTTAGGAACAGACACTGAACCTTGGAGAATTGTCTGGTTTTGTAGAAACACAACAAATAATTTTCCAGAACAGGGAAATGCTAGGAAGCCAAGAGAGGGCAGCAATCCTTGTCTACCCGACGGCGAGGCTACATTTAAATGAACTTGGACGTTAGGAACGTGTAGAAGGCGCAGATCAGAGATCTGCCGTGGTTTGAAACAGGGAGCCCCTAGGTCCCAGAGCAGAAAATGGAAGTGACGAGAATGGTTCAAACCCCTCGGAAAAGAACAGGAGCTCGAGGAGTAAGTGGCGCTCGTCTTCTCCTGGACGAGTTTCTGAATGTCGCTGCCTCAGTCACCACCCAGAAAAGTGACCCGTCTGGCCTGTCCCACCCGGCAGGGCCGACACGCACAAGTTAATCGCGAGCCTCAGTGCCCGTCTTCACCTGGAATGAAGGCGAAGTCAAGGCTTCGGGGCCAGCGGTCATACCTCCGCGGCCCAGTTAGTGTGAAAGAGCGGGGACTGCCAGGGGGACGGAGCGGTGAAGGACACACCGCCCCCGGGAGGACCGGCACGGCCGGGGGTGAAGGCCATATGGACGAGACCGAGTTTCAAGCCGTGCTCTCAGGGTGACGTTATCAGGGAGTGAAGGCTGCGGGAGAGAGGAGACTGCGGGGACATGGGCTGCTTCGGTTTGAGCCTGTGGCCTACGAGCCTCTGACAGGAAGTCGGTCAGTGGAAATGAGTCTTAGGAAAGGGGCTTCATCTGAAATCATGAGGATCACCAAGTTCCCTAACAGAAAGAGGGCGTCACCCTCCGGAGGTCAGCAGAAGGCGCACCAGAACGAGGAAGGACAGGCGCTCGGACCTAGAACCATCCCTGCCCGCCCAGCCTCATTGTCCGGGCAGCACCCGACAGTCACCTCCTCGGGAAACACCCTCTTCTCGTGTACTGTGTAAGTTTGAGTATGTTATTTAAGGTTTTTAGAGTAAGACCGAGTGGAAAGAAAATCAATTCGCCTGAAGCCTCTCACAACGGACTGACTTCTCAAAAACGGATTCTCTCTTAAAGAAGGAATGCCCAGCCCACTAGTTGCTGAGCGGCTTCAATCTGTTGTTGATACACTTGAAATTAAATAAATATATACATACAAATAATTTGATGGAGATTTACTTTAAAAATGTAAATTAAAAAAAAATTCAGACCGCCAATTCATATGCACGGAAGCAGAGCAAAAATTTTAGCAATCTAATCATTCATGAAGCTTCCAGCATGCTGGCTGCTAACAAATGAAGTGATCTAATTGTGTAAGACATGCACACTGATCTAGCCATGGCGCAAAGGGCCTGCGGTGTGTGTGACAAGAATCTGGGCCACGCCACTACTCGTGGGGTAAGGAGGCTATCTGCTCCATTTCTGAAAAGAAATCCATTCGAAGTCTAGAATTTAACCACAACAGGGAAAAGATTAGAGCTCTCATTTTAAAAGACCAGTGAAAGAGATAGTATCGATCTTGAAATACAGACATTAGCAAATTTACTCCACACACGGAATATAGGCACTATTTATTTAATATACAAATTTAAGTAACTACCCCATAATCTCACCTCTACTAAAGCTCTTCATTTCTCAGTCAGATCTTTGACAAAGTTAATGTATCACAAGTAAATACACAGGACTGTATTCTATGTCAGTTGGTCTTTGGCACATTTGTCAAGTTGGGGAATCTCAAAAGGCAAGAAAAACTTCTAATGACTGTTTTGCACATTCTTTTAATCACCTTTACATCAAAATATAAGGCCGCAAAAAGGCAAGCTGAAGGATTCGGGTATGTGGAATAGTTTTAATAAAGAGTTTTATATACAGTACCTTACATATAGAACAGTGTGTTTGCAAATTTAAATAATATCTGAATGTACAGTGGCATGTATTCTTATCAAAGATAAATTCAAGTTTCCTGTCTATCAGTTCTAAAATGCATTTATACAGATTGTGAGAACTGATACACAGAGTGAGACATAAAATATTCAAGTGTCATATGTCACCAAATAGCCTCCTCTTAACAGCCTTTTTCTCCTTTTAAAAAAAGTTTCAAAACCTGTACATAGTTAATTTTTAAAAACAGTCTGTTAAAAGGTAACATCTCATGTTAACCACCAATTCTTATAGTCTGTAGTAATAAAACTAGGTATGTGTAGATATAAATATGTATAGATTATGTACATACGTACGTCGAGTGTGTCACACAAGCATCCACACTTACGCACACCTATGCGCGCAGCACTGGGCGCACACAACTCGCAGAGCACTGCAGACAGCAGGACCTGGGCTCGAAATCCAGCAAGAGCTAACACAGCAACTCAGTTGCCTTTGGTTTCAGAAATTAGTCCACTTGTGATCAAAGCTAAAAGTTCTGAGCGCACATCTATTTTTTTAAAAAATAAAATTTGTCTTCAGAAATGAAGATTTTTCCAGTATTCCACTACCAGCAGTTTAAAAAAGAATCCACAGCCATGAATTATTTTGATAGCTTTGTCACTCCTCATCCCAGCCAAGGTTATTGACAATTATTTTCTGAAGGCAAACACCAAGCATACTCAGGATCAAATGGTATGTTGAAGCCTGAACACTGCAATTTGACCATACATATATATTATATATATATAGTACATGTGACACCTATTTCTGATGGACGGATGGCATTATGTAAGACTTGGGGTGGGAGAACTCCCACAATATTAAAAATTCTCTTTCCAGCAATATGATCATCATTTGGCACATGGAGCTTTCTGTAACCCATTTTGTTTTCAATGAGCTTAATGCCTGTAATAAATTACAATTATTTGGTGTTTGTTTTTAAAATATGTTCATAATGATGTAAGAATCCCACAGTTGCTTTCCCCAGAAGTGAGGCTCTGACCGTCAGTTTTCTGATTAAGCAGACTCATCACCTAAGAAAGGACTCATGATCCTACGCAGGTTTGAATACCCCAAACTTCCCTGCAGCGGCACCAGCTGCAAAGACAGTCCTCACAGCACCTTACCGAGCTCTCCAGCATGTGTCTTTCCCCCACCATTTTGCTTTTGGCCAAATGCCGGCTTATGAGTGTGGATCTCCTACTAAAAACAACATAAATACACCAGATTTCTTTCTACAGGCATCTCGAGCTTCCTGAAACCAACTCTACAAAAACCCTCCAGAGTTCAGCTCCCTTCGTCCAGCTTATATTCTACTTTCACTGTCCTTGGCACGTTATCATTTGTAGCTTGCTTATAAATTTTTTTTCACATGAGCTTCCTTGATGAAGTTGTTCATTTTCCTTTTCAAGGTGCCATCCTACTGATGTCACAAATCAATAAATGAGTGACCATCACTCAGCTTTTCCATTATCCACTTGGCAGTCCGGTGGATACTACAAATCACTGGACTGACGAGAGCCACGTTCTCTCCTGCGGGGTCTCACTGCCGTCATACGGAGCAAAGAGTTGCTATCTGTTGTACTTTGCCCACGTCAATCAGAAGCTGTTTGATGTGGCGCTTGAGTTGGGGCAGTCTTGTGAGAGGGTCTGGTGGCTCCAACTCCCCTGTGAAATCAAGCCAGCTTTCCAGGACTAAATGAGAGAAGAGAACAAACAAATTTAAATGGCAACAACATGGCATAATGAGGAGGGTGGAAAAGCAAGGCCGACAGAGTTTACTCCCTCTCTGTGAGAGAACCAGCACACACAAGCCATTTCTGAGAGGCCTCGCAGCCCAGGGCAGTTCTGGTCCCTCTTGGGGGCCTTAATCCATTATTATGACAGGAAAACAAAGCAGGAAAGCTCTAACTCAGCATAGGGTGAAGCTATCACACCCTTTGGCAAATTTTAAGAAAAGGGGAGAATGTAATCTATGAGTTTAGGAGGAAAAAGGACTCAGAAAGCACAGGAAAACCTGGGTTAGGAATTGGGCAGTCTAAGTTACTCTATTTTCTCAAATATAAAATGGGGATAGTATCCTTCCTGCTTACTCCTCAAGGTTCCTGTGACATAAAGTTAAAAATATAAAAATTTTTAAAAAAGTAAAATAAAAATTATTTCAAAATTTGTATGCAAATTTCAGTTTACCTACCTAACCTTACAGGAGATTTTCGTTAACTTCACCTAACAAATAAATAGTGACCCAAGTGAAAACAAAGATTCAAATGTCTTCCCCGTATTTCAGATGTGCTTGAAGTCCTTACGCAGACTTCCAAAGAAAACACAGTTCCACGAAACTAATACAGATCTCGTAAGTGCTCGATGTCGAGCCGGCAGACGGGCGGTGTGTAATGAATACCCACCTTTAAAAACCGGAGGTAACATTCGGGCTTGAGTGTAACGGCCCCCAGTGCCAGCTGTGTTAAGTGCAATGTTAAGGGAGCAAACACCCATCAGTATGGCGAGCATTTACAGTTTCCACCCTATAATTTCAAAATGTTAAAGAACTTCTTCATAACAATACACACTTTACACACCACAGTAACTGAATTTTAGCTCTTTCTTCAATTACCATCGACTTCTTTTTCTATGAGGTCCATCCTGCTGGCCACTTCATTCTGCACGTTCTCTATGTGCGTGAGGAGATTCAGCTGCCACTGGAGATGCGAATCTCCTGGGTCTTCGGTGCCTTTCTTATCATGATAAACAAACATCATGTTCTTTTCAGCTGGCTTCTTCTCCAAAAACCAACAGAAAAAAGAAAGAGTTGGATGAGATGTACCGTCATGAAGAAAAAATTTTAAAAACCTCATCACCCACAAGGATTGGGGAAATCCAGTATGACTGAGAATATTTTGAAGAAAGTCTAACACAGAAGTAAACACATGCGATGGTCCTTCAGAGCAGACACAGCCACCATACCTCTCCACAATGCTAGCAGCAAAGTGTGACACACGGGCAAAGGCATTGAATAAACGTGCTAAATAAATGAAGTCACTCATCATATTCTACAATTAGAATGCCCAGCTAATTGGGACTGATCACTCTCCTCACTGAATCTAAACTGGTGACATTAAGTAGAGTGAAGGCAAAAACCAATGATGGAAAAAATCAAGGAAGTTGGCAAAGAAAGACAAGTATAAAGTCCAATTAGCTGTAGCATGGACTTCACCAATTCGGTTAAATCAATGAGACCAACGAGAAATGAAAAGCTTTGAAGAACGTCCAAGGTGCAAACTGTTTGATGTACACACACCAGATGTGATCTCGGAATTAAACAAGTTCATAAAAGGGATATTAATTTGATAACATGATTTACCACATGTCTTATGAAATACAAGCTTCCCAAACTCAGTTAAGTATTTATTTCTAGTGATTACTTGATAAGGAAGCCAGGAAAATTAGGAACTAATTTTAAAGTGGCATTACCAGTTGAAATACAATTTTTAAACAATGAAAGCACAACTTTTCGAAGACAATCCCAAAGTATAGGAAGTAAGTTTTTAAATATTCCACGTACACAGAGTTCTAAGAATTTAGCTTACTGCATAATGGAGTTGGCACGTATATACAAATATGCTAATATTTTAAAAACAAGATTAAAGTACCACCTTTTATCCAAAACACATAAAAAAGCAAGACTAGTTATGTTGAACTATGAGGCTGTCCAGAAAGCACACAGCCACGTAACCGTTCTCGTTATGCTGACCGTGACCGGGTTTTTTTCCGGACAGCCCAGGTACACAGGCGCCCATATGCACTTTCATGTGCTCACACATAGACAGTTTTCATTTTGAATTAAATGTGGCTCAAATTTTTTTGTGCTATCTAGATGTGCTTGTAAAGCTTTTGTTAATTCCCTGGTGGTGTAGTGGCTAGGCTTCAGCGCTGTCAAAACTTTTGTTAGGACTAAAGTTTACTAAATTACTACAATTCTGAATTAGAAAATAATCAAATGTCCAAATGGAGAGTGTTTTCTGGCAAAGAATGCAAAAAATGTTTTTATCCTAACAAGGTACTCATGAACTTGGAAAATGAAAGTTAAATCTGGGAATTCAGTATCTACTATTTATACAAAATTTTCCTTTGCTGGTCTATCAGATTTTCTAAGCAAAGACAAATGAACTAGTTATACCTTTTCAGGCATGCCAGCTTCTGTCATGGAGTGCTGTGAACGGTCTTTATCCCTCATGTGGAATTCTTCTTCAAAACTACTAACATCATCGTCATCTGAGCTCCCAGGGTCTGCAAGGGATTTGCAGTCTTGACCAAAACTTTGTGGTTTTTGGTAGCTGTGCTCACTTGTTATATACGTTCCTTCCATTTTCAGGGGCAAACGAGGTGGTTCTTTATGGTTCTGTACATGGTATTTCTTTTCTTCTAGATGAACCATGTCTTGCACTGTTATCTTTTTCTCTACCCCAGCAATTACTTGATCTTGGTCTCTTTGCTTCCCAGAACAAGCCCAGAGATGAAGGTCAGGATGTTTATTCCTTAAAACAAATTTGGAGAAACAGCAATTCAGAAAAACATCTAGCAACAAGTTTAATACCGTAACCAGTAAATTATACAGTTAACCCTCTGTTTCTGAAATTATAAATTTTACCTTTTGGACCCCTAATAATTTAATATCTAGAAAATACTAATACCCCTCAAATGATAAGAGGCACAGTAGTAAGAGAGCCAGCTCTGCAATCCCACACAGTCCACTGGGTAGGGTCCTGCTGTGCCACCAAGGAGCTCAGACAAGTCACATAACCTCTGTCTGTGACTACCCAACATCAAATGAGGTAAGATCTAGTCTTCGGGCTTATTCAAGGAATAAATAAAATGTCGGTAAAGCACAAAATGCCTGGCATGTAGTAGACTTTCAATAAATCATAGCTAATGACAGTAACTACCACTATTACTGGAAATA
>PVJL010003212.1:11612-24626 GCA_004026885.1 Lyroderma lyra
TTTTTTTTTTTTTTTTTTTTTTTTTTGCTTTTTGGTATGTGGGTAGCTCCCTGACTGGGAATCGAACCCAGGCCGCAGCGCTGACAGCGCCAACGCCGAAGCCTTAAGCCACTACACCATCAGGGAACTCCCTGGCCTTTTTTTTTTATAAAGAAACCCATATTCTGGTTTAGGATATACAGCAGAAACAAATTTTATTCAACCAACAGTTAGTGAGCACTTACATCTACACTAAGCACCAGGTAAGATAATGAACAAGCAAGCCCTCCCTGAGAGGAGCCCATGGTTTAGCCAAGGGGAGGCAGACATGAAGACAAGGTACATGACAGCAGCAGGCATGGAGTTTGCTGAGAAGGGCATATAATCAGCTCTAGGTGGGCAGGAGATTATAGAAAGGCAGCTGCTAGAGGCATCTGCTGGTGACAGAGGGTGATTCCATGTGCAAGGAAAGGCCTGGACTGTGAGAAGGCATGCTTCCTTCAGGGATTATGGGGTGGAGCAGCTGGAACATTTGGGGGGAAATGAGACAGGGCAGTAAAACAGTAGACAGAACGTGTAGCATGGAGTGGAGTGCACGCTGAAGGGCTCACACTTGGCTCCCTGAGCACGGGAAGACCCTGTGGAACAGGGAGCTGCGGAGACGAGCTCCTGCTAATCTCCTGTAAGATCACAGCGGCAGCAGCACGAAGCAGGAACTGTAGGAGCACGGGCCGCAGAGAATGAAACGGCAATGGCTGTCGCCCACAGGAACACACGGGGTGGGTGGGCAGCCCCACCAAGGAGCGGCGGGGTGGCAGTGAGACAGGCCTGCCGGCAGCAGCACCCAGAGTGCAGGCGACGCGCAGGGGCGCGGAGAGAGCTAGTTTCTGGCCCAGGCAAGAAAGTCAGAATAAAGAAAATCTTGTGAAGAACCAGTGAGTCATCCTGTTTCTGTTAAATATGTGCTTTGTTTTTAAATAGGAATTCTAACCAGGTATAAAAAAATCAAGAAAATTCTGGCGTGTTGTTTACGTAGACTCACGTTTGTTGTTTCAGGAAATAACCATCTGGGGTGCACAGCACAGGAATGAACTGAACTGCATGACCAGTCAGCTCCCTTCAAAGTCAATCTTAAGGTAATTTAAAAATATAGTACCGAATCTACTTCATCTTGACGGCAGTCCAGGAGGACACAAAACACAGGGTGCACACAGCAAATGCACTTAATTCGGTGGGACAGGGACTTGCATTTGTCCGAACACTACCTGCGGCACCTACCTTCACCCGTGCTTTTCCATTCCAGGGCAATACACGCGAAGCAGCTATTCATCCAAAAAGTTATTAATCTTCCTGTTTTTTGTAAGGTAAAATTTATTCAAGTAACTATTCTGCCTTCCAAACTGCAAATCTGAATCTTCAAAAGGCCAAACGATTTAGCTGGAGTTAACACTGATGCCAACACGTGGCCCGCACTTACTTGAGTATGCCGATCTTCAGCTGTAACCCGTGCAGGACCTTTGTGACACCGTAGACATCAGCAAGCAGGTGATGTGTGGAAACTATTTTTTTGGCATTGAGATGAGAGTAATTTTCTTTTAAAAATGATAACCCACACATTCTCCCATTGTTGAGCCAATCCTTATCATAACGGTATTTTGCACTCCACCTCTGACCTGCAGATGAAGTTGACATTCAAGTCACAAAGGATTCCACTCATTCAGGTTTACTTTCGACCACTACCCCACTGACATCACTCAGTAAGCCAAGGGAGCTCTGGACTGAAGGACACATTCAAAAGATGGGCAAGGCAGCACTGTGAAGAGCTGGAGCCGTCAGAGCACCCCTCACCTGCAGATTTCCTGCCCACTGAGGAGCCCAGCCTCCATGCAGTGGTAGATGTTACCTGCGAAGGGAACCCCCAGAGTCCTGCTTGCCACTGTTTATGTATCTGTCATGTCTCTTCTAAAAAGGCTGAGAGGTCTGGAGAAAAACTCAACAGAGGCACCTGTTTCTCTCTCTGACCTTCACTTTGAACTGGGTAAAACAGGAGATTAACTCCTGTATTTTCAATGTCAACAGTAATTAAATCCTACTATAACATAATCAGTTGCTTATGTGAGTGTGCTCCTTACTGTGCACTATGAGATGGTGTGGTTAGAATCAATCATCTTACCCAGCAGTGTCCAACCTTGTGGCTTCCCTGGGCTACACTACAAGAATTGTCTTGGGCCACACATAAAATACACTGACACTAACGATAGATGATGAGCTAAAAAAGAGGTCACAAAAAAAATCTCATAATGTTTTAAGAAAGTTTACGCATTTGTGTTGGGTGCATTCAAGGCCGTCCTGGGCTTCAGGTTGGACAAGCTCAATCTTCCCTCTTAGCATCTGGCAAACAGAAGGCAGCCGGTGAATGCTGCTCAATGAATGTCTACATTCACAGACGCAGAGGTCTGATAGTTCTGCTTCTTAATGTTACTTATTGTTTTGATAGATATGAGAATAACTCATTAGTCTTTTGTAACTACCGAGTTATTTTCAACCTCAGCAGCAGCAAATGCATGTCACAGACCGAACACTGCTGCTCCAACAGCCTCCAGCGTGGAGGAAGGCACTACGGGGAAAGCACAACGGACGGGGAGTCAAAGGCGTGGTTCTCATCCTGGTTCTGCCACATCCAGTGCTATCTTTGTGCCCAAGGCATTTGACTTTCTGTATCCTAGCTGCCTGAGGTCCCATCTGCTTTATGATGAGTTGGATATACAGCACTATCGGAGACGTTTATAAAACCATGTCAGGAGGAGCACAGTTTCAGAACATGGTTCTGTTCAAATAGCCACACATAAACCTATTTAGGAATCAGTACACAGGCATAGACTAAGCAGCTAATTTTTTTCCAGGAAAAGGCCGTAACTATGTCCTTCCAGTAATGTAGTAATTATGTTGATGAATTTATGGTAATGCTTTTTGCCTAACTAATTAATATGGAGAATAAAACTATAACAGTGAAAAATACTTGAAAATTTTAACACAGAAGCAGCGTCTAACTGGGAAGGAAGTACTGGTGTCTCAGGCAGTCCCCGCGCTCTGGACTTGCAACGAGGCGCTCAGGCATGTGGCAGCGGGCAGTGATGGAGACTTACCGGGCGGGTCCCGGCAGACGTAGCAGATGTACTGCTCGGGGATGCTGTCCTCCAGCAGCCCCATGCACACGCTGTGCTGCCAGCACAGGCACTCTTCACACTGTGGGAGACAGAAGAGCGCACGGTCACCGGGAGGCAGGCAGGTCCCCCCTCCCAGGGAGCAGCCCATCCCTGGCTGCAGTGGCCAGCTCAGCCTTGGTCTACATAACACAAGCAAGTGATGACTGAAGATGCATTTTATTCCTGAAACAGTCAGCTACTTCAAGAACTTCCTCTATTGCACCTATAAAATGTGCTTGGATAAATAACTTAAATCACCAAAGTCAAACTATTTCCCTCATCTACATCCCACTGATTTCTAGGCAATTACATGGTTAAAACTCTTTAAAATAGCTTACGAAGTACAGAAATTTTTTTTAAAAGGCAAATTTGTGGCAGTGCCTTAACAACAATCTCTTAAAGTACAACCTGTGTGGTGAACCTATAAATCCGTAGTTTCCTTATTTGAAAAAACCAGTGAAAAGGGAGAGAAGGAAAGGAGATCACTATTTTTACATTCCTGGAACTAACATCTCCACACCTTCCTAACTATGGGTTAGCTGTCCCTTTTTTCTTCCTTCGGTGTCTTTCTGAAGACACTGCTATTGGTAACGGTTAACCCTTGCAACAAAGCTTCCCTTCAATCGCTGAGAACAGGGGAAACTGTTGTGTTTCCATGGCAGCCTGCCGAAGGGTGACACGGAACGTAAGTAATCACAGCAGCAGGGCTCCAGACCAGGCCCGGAAGGGCTGCAATGGCCCACCCCTTAGTGTGCACACTAACCCCCCTCCATGGCTCCTGGAAGGGATTTCAGCTCAAAGGCCTCAGACTAAACACCCTGGCAAAGGGAGCGTGACCCTCCAATAAGAAAACTGTCCACTTCTTTCATGAAGAGGTTTCCCAACCATGACCATGTGTACATGAGACACGGTAAGTCTGAAACCTCCATCTGGAGCAGGACAGTTAGTACAGAGACAACTGGAGCCCAGATGCACCCACCGATCCGCTGGGGTAACTGACTCTGTGTGGGAGGGAGGACGGTCTACCTGAATCATGAAGCCGTTCTCCTCGTCCAGTTCACAGACGCATCGCACGATTTCGTTAAGCGCTTCGTCTTCATCTTGAGATTCCTCAAAATTGGTTGAATCGAAGTCTTGATTATACTCATCGCCGCTCAGAAGCAAACTCTCCGTTGAAGAATCATCTAGGAACTCCACATCTGTTAAGTCTAGAACATACACAAAAGTACACTCAGCGTCTTTTTCCATGTTTTATGTCATCTTCCAGACAGAAAGGTGCTATGTGAAGTGATTATAAGCTATTAACCATTTAGAAATGGAGGGCACACAAATGGGAACAGATTATCTATCTCTGGCAAAGAAACAAATGACTTTGAAGTTTAGGTAATTACAAATGCTTTACATATCAAGGTATACCTAAGTAACTCACAAAGTATCTCCGAGTCTTAGTGTTTAGAGGGTTATGTCTAAGGTTGATATTAAGAACTTAAATTTGCACAGGTTCCAAGTGCATTCACAACTGTTACCCACTCTGAGGCTCACAAAAACCACAGGCCGTAAAGAGAACAGGTTTCATTATCTGTACCGGAGACAAACAGCACTTTAGAGAGGTGAAAGAGCTGCCTAGGGTCTAGTGTCAATACAATTATCCTTGAGTTAAGAGTCTCATCAGCACCTCTGCACCCATATGCAGCAGGTACGATACTGACCATGCTAAACAGAAGACGTGTAACTGAGAGATGCAGTGTAACACGGTAAAGCCCAGTTCCTATCAGGACTGCCCGACTCCAAGGCCTGTGTTAACGATTTCACCCGTATTTCTAAAACCGGGATCATGAGTTCCCTAAGAAGGTTTTAAATTTCACTTTGATAAACATCTTTAAAGAACCAGTAAGTATATTACTTACGAGGATGACCACTACGTACAAGTTGGTGTAAATGCCAGGTTTTGGGTTTGTATTTATAAATGGGAAAAGGGTGGGGGTGGGGGATATGACATTTTCCTAATCCTCCTCCTTCCACTTTTTTTAATTAAAAATCTCAAAAGTACTGTGTGCTTATTTCAGGGTAAAAGAAAGAATATGCTTCTCTCCACAGTGAGCGAGAGAGGAGTTAGGCCTGGAAGGCAGCAGTAGTAACAGTGCAAAAGAAGACATGAAACCTAGTCTGCACCATGTAGGGCGCTCAGAAGACAGGAACTGAGCTCCCTGGGGTCTTACATCTGATGAAGACCGTACCCCTGATTCTGCATCCCCAACTCTGGGTCCTATTTTGCCAGAACTCTAGTCTCAAGTCACTGGCCTCAATGTCTAGAGTCAGGAGAGCCCTCCTGCTATTGCTTAGAATACAGAACGCTCAGAGTCCTCTGCATCAGGACTCCACAGGGCCTCAGCCCACATGAGGGTGCCTGTCACCTGCCTGTGCTCAAACCACTGCCCTGACCACATCCCCAGAACTTCGGTTACAGATGCATCTGTGATCACAGTGCATTTTCAAGACTAAGACAAATATTTGGTAGAACGAGCATTATCTTTGGAGTTGAGAAAGACTTCACTTTGAATTTTAATTCAAACACTAACTAGCCCCAAAAGTTACATAACTTACAAGCTTCTGCTTGTTTTTCTATGTAATGTGGATAGCAGTACCTACTTTGTAAGCTGGCAGTGAAGGATGTGTAAGTATATGCAAGAACACCTAGAGAGCAGTGTATGGTAGAAACGAGTAGTTTCTCTTTACCCCCTCTCCCATAATTAGCATAAAGGCAATTTTACTTTACATACATTGAAAAGTAACTCAAATTCTAATGTTGACATTTTTGTATTAGCTTTTGACTAACTTCTGAAATTGTGTGCCCTGCTCAGATAGGCCCTCAACAAAGTATGTTTTATCCTCATTGCCACATTTAAGAATCTTAAGACGTGTTTTAAGCATTATATGGTTACACATACTTTCACCACTAAGATCAACTGACAAAATTGCCCTTGGATACTGATATGTTGTGTTTTTCTCCGAAAACATGCTTCGCAGAGCCAGAGAACTCCCAGAAGATCGAGTTAGTGGAGAAGAGCACCTTTCCAAAAATTCTAGGGAACTGTCTTCATAGTCTGAATAGTCTGCAATATAAGATACATAAAGAAATATTAATAAAGCATCAGGCAGCCAAGAAGAGTCACTTTAAAAATAAGGAGAAAGTCATGTTTTAGGATACATAAAGCAATCGTGCCACCACTTTCTCTTCTCATCCGTGAACAGCTAGACGATTATGTATGGAATAAACTGAGTCTGGCAAGAAGACCTGGGAAAGACAGCCCAGACAGAACATGCACTGCAGAGAGCAATGTGTTCTAACTGGTACCGGTAAATCCTTATTGAGTAGTTCAAAAGTGAAAAGTGATTATTTCTACATTTTCTCTTCATTACAGTCACACCTATGTCTGCAGGAAAAAATGAAATAAACTTTAGTTAATTTTTTTTGCAATTTATAAAGCTGTCTAGCATGTCAATTATCATAGTGATAATTGGATCAATAAATTCTCCAGCAAAGAACCTCTGAATGAAATTCACTGGCCCTAAAAGAAACTTGTTTAAGTTCTGTCCTCCACTTGGAATGAGTCACACGGAGGGATGACAGGACACGCGCTCTGCGGCGCAGGGGCAGGGATGGGACTCCAGGCACGTGGGAAGGCTCTGAAGCAGAAGAGCATGGCACATCTGACAAATTAGATGCTGCTAGGACACCGGGAGGCCAGGTACCAGGGGCCAGGTCAGCTTCCAGAGTTTTCTGTTTTTCAACTTTCATCCTAAATAGAACAAAAATTCAGAGTGCAAGGGGGAGGAGGTGTGAGCCAAGTGCGGCTCCAGCTTCCAAAGCTCTTGTGGCGGCGAGACGGAGCGCAGAGTGCAGGGGGGCACAGCCGCAGTCAGGAGGCAGGGGTTATGATGGTTAGGTAGTACTCTTGCTCTCTACCATTTGTTTCATTTTCTCCACAAATCAAATTGGTTAACATGAAAAATGTTTAGATTTATCCCTGTGTTCACATTTTCTTTGCTCATCACTTCATCTGGCATCTCAAACCTTCTTCTGGCCTCATTTTCCTTCTGCCTTCAGGCACAGGAGTGGACAGGATTTCCCTTAGAAATAGGATGTCCGGTAGGCTATCACTTGTTATTTTTCAAGTTTTTCTAAAAATATCTTTATTTTACTCTCATTTTTGAAAGCTAATTCAAGGCCCTAAGGAATTCTAGACTCAGAGTCATCCCTTCGGGAGGCTGCGGGTGCTTGCTCAGGGCATCAGGTCTACCGCAGTGCTGGAAACGGAAGTTTTTCACCAGATGCAGAGATTAACTTACCGCCCACGAAAGGCACAACAGTGTTACTTACTCTAAAATTAGCAAGACAAAGGAGAGCTCAGGAACCACGGGGTCTCATCAAAGCAGGGGTCTTGCCCCAATTCCGTTTTGGTAAAAGAGAGGCAAGCTGAAAGGCTCCCGGAACTTAAACGGAGTCACCGTTTTGATGTACTTACCATGCTGCTTAGATTTCTTTTTTTTCTTCTTCTTCTTCTTCTGTTTTGGTTTGTAGTGGTCTTTGTCTCTCTTCTCTTTCCTTTCCTTATCCTTTTCTTTCCTCTTTCCTACGTGGTACAAACAAATCGTTAGCCACTGTGCCGGCCTGCGGGTCCTCTGTGGTTAACCTAAAAGCAGCGCGCACGTTGTAAGCAGCTATTCCAGTCACCTGCCCAGAGTGGACGGATTCAATTAAACTGCTCTGTCCTGAGTCTGGAAGTCCTGCTTAGCTTACTGGACTATAAGAGGGGGTCTTCATTAGCAGTGCTGACAAATCCCAACTCCTGACACCTTAAAGTTAACACAGACAGCAGTTAAAATCTTTAAATGAGTAATGGAACTCAGTTTCCCGATGTGGCAAGAAATCAGCTCCATAATTTAAGGAAGACCTGACTGAGGAGACTCAACATTTCCATATATAATTTAATAAAATTATCATCAGATGATTAAAAATACTAAACTTTTTGTTTGGAAAAATAAATACATCCACAAATAATTCCTTCAGTCTTCCAATACTTTTTCCCAGGGTACATAAAAATGAAGACTAAAAACATAAAGAAGAAAACATTTCATTAAGCTAATTTTTTCCTAAAATCTTAAAATATCCTTTTTTTCCAATCATATGTACTTTAAACAAATAGATCTTACAGCAGTATCTTAGACTATTTTATTTAAAATTAATTCACCACATATATTCAACTACTGTTCCAACTCAAATGGCTTAACCTACAATTTATCACCCGTATTTAACCAACTTTCGGTGATCCAAGCTCCAGTTAGCTAATATGTAGGATATTTAAAACTATTTTTCGTTATTCCAAAATTTTTAGTTACTACAGCACAAAGGCTAAGAAAGATAGCAGAAAACTTAGTAACTTTGTTATACGGTGGGTTAAAGAAGATAATCTGAAAAAAATTACTATTTTAATTTCATTCTCTAAGTCTCAACAATATTAAATGGCAGCTTATTTTTAAATAGCCCTGATTTTAAAGATGTTTGAAAACACAAAGCTCTCAGAGAAAGCTTTCCACTCCCTTGACAAAAAAATAACACACAACACTGTAAGATACGCATTGAAGAAGCCATGTGTCTGCAGCTGCGTGTCACTAAGAAATATTCCAACAGACGATCGCTTACACCTAAAGGAGCACTACCAGGTCGAAAGTAAGGGACAGACCATGGCCTCCCACTGCCAAGCCATCTATAGCCTTTTGCTTAATGATTACTTTCTGTTCATACCAAATGCTGTTGAGCTTTTTTCTTCCAATTTCACCTTTTTTTCTGTTTTCAATATTCCTGCAGATTTAGGGGAAAAAATATGTAAAGTTTAGTCAGAAAGGGTTAAGAGTAATTAACAATTTTTTAAATGACAATTGGTCACAAAGCTCTACATAATACTCTTTCTCCTGAAGGTCTCCATTATTTTATTGCCTGAACTAGTAACAAAGAAGTGGTATTTCTTACTTTAAAAAAACTGATACATTAAGGATGATTCTTGCTCCTCAGACTACCCAGATTAAAATCCTGGTTCCATCACAGGTTAGCTGTATGGCGTTGAGTAATTCATTAAATCCCTGTGTTTCAGGAATATGAGTTACCTACCCCTGTGCTGTTACCAGGATTATATGAATCAAAGTATGGAAATACTTAGACCAGTGTCTGTTAAAAAGTGCTTTTTTTCACTTTCTCCTTTGTGATGGAATAATAATTTCAGATTATATTATTTCTAGAAATAGAATAAATATGGGTCTAAACACAACAAAAAATGTTAAGCTAAATGTACTAGGCTATCAGTGAAGATCTATTCTGCCATCGCAGCCTATGGCAATCCAGAAAATTTTGATATGCACCAGAGTAGGAGGTCAATGTGTCATTTCCGCATCTGTGACAGGTGTGACAGTAATGCTATTCAAGTCATCTAAATGAAATATTGAAGTTCTTATGAAATTGCACCGGTTTTCAGCAACCTGTATAAAACATAACCACTGCTGCCTAAAACAAGCTTGTATCTTTGAATTCCATCATGGATGTGGTGTTAAGAAATGATAAAAGCCAAAACAGAATTACTTTACAAATTATCTTTGGTCCTTATCGAAATGTAAAATATAAAGGTTTATTTACACATAAAAAATATTCAACCTTAATGACATTTAGGTATCACTATCTAATAGTTCAAAATACATTTTTAAACCAACAGTGCACTCCAATAAGTGTACAGCTGGCAGATACACGTAACCCAGCTTCTCAACTCATATTCAATCACTGTCAACGCTGCACCTTCTTACGTGTGTCTAGGGTTAATCTAAGAAAAATACTATAGTAAGTTTAAAATACAATTTAAGTCTGTTAAATTATGCTTTAATATCACCATTCATGAGTTCTTTGATTTTTAATCCCTTCAATTCAGTAAAAAAAAAATCCAGCATTTTATCATCTTCAAATACTTTATGCAATTTAAATATTACACAATAAAAAATTAAAAAATACTAATCAACTTGAGTTAAATGTTAATAAGACTCTAATAAAGTAAGTTTCATGTTAAGTAAGAATACTGACAATCTCCATGACAAAAAAATGAGAGGGACATCAGAACAAAGAGAAATACAATTAAATTCCTTATTATCAAGTCTGTTGAACAAACGTCTCACTTCCTTTTACTAATTACTATTTACTGACTACTGATAACTGCACCATGACAACTGTACAATTTGATGCAATTTTCTTACAGATGATAAGGCAGTTACAATGTAGGCAATGCAAGGGGTGCTTTCTAAGTCCTCAGTGACCGTAGGGATACACGGAGATAATAGCACTTGACCATGATGAGTGCCCGGTAGGTCTAATTCTCTGGAGCACTGACTCTCCAGGATAAAAGGTGCCCCGGGCTGATTCAAATGATAGGAACTGACTTTATGGACTGGAATATGAGGGGCCCCTCAGGCACTTGGAAGACAAATAAATGGGTACGGGTTGCAGCTGCGGCACACAGGGCAGCCCAGAAGAAGAGACCTAGTCATTGCCAGGGTGCTGTCAGTGCCAGCTTCAGTTTTCCCAAATCTTTATGCTATTTCTTAATGGATAAAATTTCAAAAGTAAAATTGGGGGACTGACAAAAGGTTGTCAGTATTTTACACAATTAAGGACATTAAAATAAATATTCATCTATGCAACAACAGCCAAACTTTTATAGACACTCGCACCCAAATACAGACCTATTGAAGAATACAACAAAAAAATGAAATTTAGTTTTATGAGAAGTTCATTACATTGTCCTTATTTCTCCACATGCTAGAATTTGGGAACTAAAGTACTAGTATACAAAACAGTGATTTTTAAACTAAATTGTATTAGCAGAACATTTTCTTCAAACAAAACATTACGTGATAGTCCAATATATACTATAAAAACCAAAACAATGAACAACAGAGTCAAAAACAAATGGAGTTATTTAGGTTAAAGTAAGGATGGTAGATCTCTGAACCGTGTGTGCTCACACACGATTTAAAACCCAGTGAGGCAGAGGGGTTTCTCCAGACCCTTCACTAACCATCTGACTCTTCTGGCTAAAAACGAGGCTCTCCCTGAGGCTCTCCATGGAAACCCCAGGCTGTCTACAAGCAAGGAACATTTGGTGTGGGGGTGGAGGTAGATTATGGAGTCTCTGGCTGTAGTTTGATTTTGCACAACGCTAGGAAAAAAAACAAATAATACTTGAACACAAAAAGGCTTGTAAAAAGTAAATATAAAGTTGATGTAAGATGTTGTACTAAGAGTCACCTATCTGAAGACAGCTCCGGGTACAGGCATGTGGCTCAGGCCCGTCCTTCTATACAGGCAGATGGTAAAAGTGGGTAGATAACGAAAATGCTGAGCTTCCCTTTCTCTAACTCTTTAAAGGGTAGAGTGATTCAGTATTTGTTATCTGTATATTCAGTACATAAGTCAGAAAACTGGTTAACATTTCCAGATAGTAAATGAAGTAAGGCTCTATGCTAACCAAAAACTAGTTGGCTCTATTAGATAAAATATTCTGATAATAAATGAAAACAAAGGCATCGATTTTTACAAGGGTACCAATGACTTCTTTTTGTTTGTTTTGGTAATGTGAGCAGCAATAGTCTTCTTAACCTTTGTTGGTCATAAAATCGGCATGCTTCCCAGTGGATTAGAAGGAATGCAGAAGGATTAGTGCAAGCTCAATATTTCTACTGAAAAACAATTACAAGCAAATTTTAACCTGTTAAGAACAGGTATACATGAGAATTGAATGATATGCATAATCTCACACTTCTTTATCATGACTGCTAACCTCACCAGCATGCACATATCTCACACAAAGAAGTAAAAATCTAAGCCTGTCAAACTATTTCACAGGTAAAATCCTCCTCACTTTAATACACCACAAGAATTTCAAGGTGACAAAAATACCTCAGAAAATGTCTGTGATACAAGTTCTGATAAATAACATTTTCTACATAGTTTTAAAATTCAACCGTAACAAAATGCACTTTAAGAATAAAATGAAAACCAAGCAAACAAGCAAATACACATTTAAAAAAAAAAAGAAGAAACAGAAACTAAACACCTGGCGCTTTGGTTCTAGATGGAAGACGACGTGGGGACCAGAGAGAAGTATGACAAATACTGTAAAACAGTTTAGAGAGAGTAGATAGAAATGCTAGGAGAGAGAAACTTGCAGATCATTGACAATTTCCACGCAAGTCACACAGGCTCACAGGGTTTTTAATCCAAAGTTATCTAATTAGAATAGGACCTGAATTCCATTACTTCCCTCAAAAAATAACAACACTAAAAGGGGTAATAGAAATAAATTAGACTCCCTCCCCGCAACCCTGAATTCAAATACCAGGACTGTGCTCAACCCTCTAATCCAGGCACGTGCAACCTGTGGCCCTGGATGGCTTTGAATGTGGCCCAACACAAATTCTTAAAACAAGAGATTTTTTTTGTGACTTATTTTTCAGCTCATCAGCTATCATTAGTGTTAGTGTATCTTATATGTGGCCCAAGACAATATGTGGCCCACTTCTTACAATGTGGCACAGGGAAACTAAAAGGTTGGACACCCATGCCAATGGACTTTCAATAATTAACATTTACAACCACGCACTTTCCTGATTTAAGCAATTAAATTGCCAGCCATCACCACACCTAGATGGTCCTCACTCTTCAATACCCAAATACAATACTCTTCAACAAATCTACAAATCCATCAAATGACAAAGCTACACTCCTCTTTAG